>CAUYPK010123329.1:0-14592 GCA_963574355.1 Loris lydekkerianus | reverse complement strand
AATGGAAAAAAAGTATCCAATGTACTCAATACTACTATGAAATCAAGGTATAATCACCTATATATTCATATGAATGGCAAAACATAACTATAGTCCAGAAAGTAGAATGGAAGAGGAGAGAGAGGGGAGGGGAGGGAGGATCTGGGAGGAGAGAGGGTATTTGTGGGAACCTCACCTAATGTTCATGATGCAATGGTACATTTCAAAACTATTAAGAAATGAGTATAATTGTGATGGATGTGTTACTTAGTTAAATGTAAGCATTTCACATTGTATATCAAAGCAGTAAACTGAACCCCATTAATGCATCAATGTAAAAATTTATGATTTAATAAAAAAAAAATTGAAAAAAAAAAAAAAAAGAAAATCCAATATGAGGCTCGGCACCCGTAGCTCAGCTGATAGGGCTCCAGCCACATATATCGGAGCTAGCAGGTTTGAACCCAGCCCCAGCCTGCCAAACAACAATGACAACTACAACCAAAAAATAGCTGGGCATTGTGGCAGGTGCCTGTAGTCCCAGCTACTTGGGAGGCTGGGACAAGAGAATCACTTAAATCCCAGAGTTTGGGGTTGCTGTGAGCTGTGATGCCACAGCATTCTACCAGGGCATCATAGTGAGACTCTTTCTAAGAAGAAAGAAAGAAAGAAAGAAAGAAAGAAAGAAAGAAAGAAGGAAGGAAGGAAGGAAGGAAGGAAGGAAGGAAGGAAGGAAGGAAGGAAGGAAGGAAGGAAGGAAGGAAAGAGAAAGAAAATCCAATATGAGAGATACAAAGAGAATTGTTAGGAAGATGATGACAAGAGATCCCAGGATAACAGCTTTTCAGAAGACCTAGAACAATCAATTGAGATTGGAGCAATTCAGAAGACTCTGCAAGAGATTTTCTCAAGAAGATGAAACTGCCAGTTTGGGGTTGCTTTGGTAGTAAGTACATAGAAAATCAAGTAAGTTAGGAAAATTCTAGGGAAACAAAATGTGAAGGAGATATGAAATAATTATAATATACTTCATAACTAAGTTGACTATTGTATTTATATAATCATAATAATGTTAATATGGACCACTGATGTATAATATAACTATATTGGGAGAATATGGATGGGTCATGGTATATGCATATGTAAGAGAGAAAGAGAGAGAAAGATAGGGGCAGGAGCTAAATCCTATTTCCATAGTATAAAGTCAACCACAAAATGCTTAAATCTATAAACCTAATCCCTATTTATGCAAGAATGATATTTAGAGATATAGAGATAAATAACAAAAGAATTTGTAAATAACAAAAGAATCAGCTCAAAGAACTAATTGAATGTGGTTGCAGGTGGGGAGTACAATATGGGAAAGGACCCTTAGTTATATTGACAAGTCTTATAGATCTAGTTGTCTCTTTAAACCATGCATATTTCTTTAATAAAAAATGAAACTGGGTAGCACCTGTGGCTCGAGGAGTGGAGTGTTGACCCCATATACTGGAGGTGGTGGGTTCAAACCTAGCCCTGGAAAAAAACTGAAAAAAAAAAAAAAAAAAAAAAAAGAAACTAATTTAAAAAAGATATCTCTTTGGGTGGCACCTGTGGCTCAAAGGGGTAGGGCGCCGGCCTCATATGCCAGAGGTGGTGGGTTCAAACCCAGCCCTGGCAAAAAACTGCAAAAAACAAACAAACAAAAACAAAAACAAAAACAAAAAAAACCTCTCTCTTCTCCAAATCCAGTCAATTCATTGCAGTAGTCTTGTAAACGTTCTGTTCTCATAGAGGCCATGGACCAGGCCTGGCTTATGTGAGAGCCTTTGAAGACAGGGCTGTGACTTTTTTTTTTTTTCATTACCCACTCTTTTACATTAATTAGTGCTCTTGCTAACAACAACTCAAAAAAGGATTAAAGATGTTCAGCCTCACTAGTAATGAGAAAAATAATGCAAATTAAAACAATAATGTGTTGGAATAGGAGATAAAACAATGTCGTGGTTAAAAGCATAGGCATTGGAATCATACCATAATAGGACCATTTGAAAAGACTGCCTCTATTCAAATCCAAGCTTTATTACTTGCTAGCTGTATGACCTTGGGCAAGTTACTTCTCTTAGTTTCAGTTTCCACATCTATAAAAAGAAGTATAATAGTATTTGCCTCTTATGGTTATTATGAGGATATAAGTGAATACACATGAAGCACTCAGGACAGACAAAGAACTTTGCAGAGTAATTTTTCAAAATCTGGCAAATTTAAAAATGCTTATGGCTGGGTGTGGTGGCTCACACCTTTAATCCTAGCACTTTGGGAGGCCCAAGTGGGTGGATTGCTTGAGCTCAAGAGTTCAAGACCAGCCTGAGCAAGAGCGAGACCCCCCCCATCTCCATTAAAAATAGGTCGGCGTTGTGGTGGGCACCTGTAGTGGGCACCTGTAGTTCCAGCTACTCAGGAGGCTGAGGCAAGATGATTGCTTGGGCCCAAGAATTAGAGGTTGCTGTGAGCTTTGACACCACTGCACTCTAGCCCGGGTGACAGAGTGAGACTGTGTCTCAAAAAAAAAAAAAAAAAAAAAAAAAGAAAAGAAAAAGAAAAGAAAAAAGAAAATTTATACCCTATGGCTCAGCAATTCAATTCCTAAGTGTTTCCCTAGCAAAATTCTCAGAAATGGGGCAAAGAAACATGTATGAAAGCATTTTCTCTAGTATTCTTTGTAATAGCAAAATATTGAATTTAAAAGGGAAGCATTCTAATTATCCCTCTGTTGGAGAATGAGGTAAATAAGCTGTGGCTTAGTCATACAGTGGAATGCTACCTAGTTGTTAAAAAGAGTAGAGCAACTACTAGAGGTTCTTCAACCTTTTTTTTTTTTTTTTAAATCTCAGGGCACACTTGAACTTATAGTTGAACTTCTGTGGCACACTTAAATTGTGTTGATCAAAGAAAAGAGTGAAAACTGTCTCGGCACCTGTGTCTCAAGCTGTTAAGGCACCAGCCACATACACCTGAGCTGGCGGGTTCCAATCTAGCCCTGGCCTGCCAAACAACAATGATGGCTGCAACCCAAAAATAGCCGGGTGTTGTGGCGGGCGCCTGTGGTTCCAGCTACTGGGGAGGCAGAGGCAGGAGAATCGCTAGAGCCCAGTAGTTAGAGGTTGCTGCGAGCTGTGATGCACTCAACCCAGGGCAACAGCTTGATACTCTGTCTCAAAAAAAAAAAAAAAAAAAAGAAAAGAAAAGAAAAGAAAGAAAAGAAAAGAGTGAAAAAAAAAAAGCATATACTTACTGTCCTTTGACATTCTCTTAAAATAATTTAATTAATGATCTGTAAAAATTTTCATGGCAGGGCAGCACCTGTGGCTCAGTGAGTAGAGCGACGGTCCCATATACTGAGGGAGGCAGGTTCAAGCCGGGCCCCGGCCAAACTACAACAAAAAATAGACGGGTGTTGTGGTGGGTACCTGTGGTTCCAGCTACTCGGGAGGCCGAGGTAAGAGAATCGCCTAAGCCCAAGAGCTGGAGGTTGCTGTGAGCTGTGACGCCATAGCACTCTACCGAGGGTAACAAAGTGAGACTTTGTCTCTGTAAAAAAAAAAAAAAATTCATGGTATACCTAATAACCTCTCATGTGCACCAGTTGAAAATCACTGTATTAGAGCAATATTAAGCAGCATGAAAAAGTTAAAAAAAAATTGTATGAAAATATAAGGTACAAAAGAATAAACATTGTATTTGGAGATCCAATTTTAAAAACTGTAGGAATATAAGAAATAATAAATTGTTTCTATTTTTTCATAACAACAGTACAAAAATATGCACAAAGATGACACAGAGGAACTTTAAGACAGTGGTGACCCAAGGAAAGATATGGATGAAGACATCATGGAATGTAGGGTCTTGCTGTATTTGTAATATATTACTTCTTAGAGAGAAAGAGAGAGCTGAAACAAATGAGGCAAAATGGTAACATCCAATTAATTGAGTGGTGTGATTATAGGAGGCTATTTTATAATTTTTCTGTACTTTTTTACATATTTGAAATATAATGAATTCGTAAATTTAATGTCTATAATATATAGATCTTAAACTAGAAAGCATTATACAAATGTTAGGCTATTATCATTATTCACATGAATACTACCATTCTTCAGGCAATATATGAGCATGTATGAAAAGATAACGCATAAGATGGGGAACAGCCAAAGTGTAAAAGCCAGTAGAGAGCCCTAACATTCTAAATTCTTATCAGGTCATACATGGACATTGGAAGGTGTTACAAGAAATAAAATGGTCCCAGCCTGGAAAAATTCATCTAATGCTGGAGGTAGCAGTAGAGAAAACTTGAAGAAGACTAAAGAAACACCAATGCAATTTCTCATTCTTAAAGTCTGGCTCAGTTATCTCCTCCTCTGTGAGATCATTCCCTGACCACTCTCCCCCCTAGTCAGAACCTCCCTTCCCCAGATCCTACAGCAGTTCATCACAAAAAGTGTTCTCCTTAGCCTTCTGAGAATTTGCCTGTTCCACTGAACTGTGAGAATGAGAGCAGAAATTTCTGTTTCACCTTATATTCCCTACTGGGAATATCCTTTCTGACCCACACACACGTCAAGTCTCAGGTCAGAAAGCCTTTCCTGACTCTCCTAATTCAGGTTAATCCTCTTGCTCTTTGCCTCCATCAAACCTCCAGCCAGCTTCTGCCGCAGTGGGTCACACTGTTTTACTATCATTCCATATTTATCTGACTCTCCATAGTTTCTGCAAGCTCCTTGAGGTCAGCAATTTTGTGTCCACAGTGTTCAACAGAGAAACAGGCCCATAGAGGGATCTCAGTAATTGCATAATTAAATCAAGAAAATATAATTAAAATCCTTAATTTATACATTCATAGCAGATATCCTGGCTTGATTGGAGTTGAGTTACACTTTCCATTGCATCTTTAAGGACTAATGTTTTGATGAATCCTTTTGGTACAGGACCTGAAGGATGAGAAGGTTGAAGAGCAAGAAGGGATGAAGAAAAGAAGTAAAGAACGAAAAGAAAATAGAGAAAGGTGGGGGGGTTGGTAAAAGGAATATTGACAAAAAGATGAGAGGCACAGAAAGAGGGAGACAGAGCAATATAGGTGTACAGTGGGGTACTTTGACACAACCTTAAAAAAATCCCAACCTCTGGGGGTGCCCGTTTGGGTGTTTCCCTTGAGGTCAGCAGCTCTTTGCTAACCTGATCAGACACAGTACCCCACCTCCACCAAGTAGAGAGGAAAGACAAAAATGCTATAAATCAAACCAAAACAAGCAAACAGAAAACTTTACGGAATAAAATTGGGTGAAAAACCAAATAATAGGCGTAGAAACACTATCAAAAATGAAGTTCTAGTTATTGAAAAAGGCAGTAATGGGAAATTGCACTTAAACTAGAAAAATTGAGAAAGAAAAAAAATCTGTATGGAAAAGGTTGACATTAAAAAACAAAACAACAACAACATCAAAATAAACAAAAAAACAACCGAACAAAAGAAAAAAAAAAGCAATCAAAAACAAAGCAGTAAATATATCTTGTTGAATATTGTCTGGGCAGCAGGTGATCTTCTGGGGTATGAGATGTTAATCACAATGCTGATATGACTGGAGGCCTCCGCTGATTTCTCAAACCACACAGGGTAGACACCCTAAGTCTCTCTTTAGCCCTCTTAAAAGGTACTTTAAGTTTCTAAACTTGCTAAGCAGAAGCTTTTCCAGGAAAGTGCTTGTCGCTCGAATCACTGCTGAAGTGGCTATCCACTTACCCAGTGTGCCAAAACCGGTCTAACTCTGCCCCAGAGGGTTAGGGCTGTAAGGCGGCTCAGACCCCACTTTTAGGCTGCTCAGTTACTTGGTTACTAGCTCCGCCTGATCCTTGCTCTGTAACCCTGAGGGCGGACCTTGCTGGGGCAGTTCTCTGCCAATGGCTCCCTGTGGCCTAGAGCCAAACACTATTAGCTCCGACCGGCTCAGTGGCTCAGACTGGGGCCCTAGACAACACCCAAAGTTCTCCACATTCCTGTTCAAGCTCTTCCCAAGGCAGTTCAACTGAGTGCCAAGTCTAAAACTGCCAAAACAGTTCACAGGTAAGGCATTTCCGGTTTGCAGTCTCTCTGCTACTTGTATTTACAGTTGCCTGTGGAATTAGACCAATTGAACACACGTGACCACTTCCCAGTTTTACACTGTTTTTGTCCTCCTCTCGGGGTCCAGAAGTCTCTTGCTGACTCCCTGGACCCTCACTGGGATGATTATAGGCAGACCCCTCCAGCCAGAGATGCCTGGAGTCTTATCTCCCCAGATTCCCAGTGCCCAGATGCAAGGAAGCTGTTACTTGGCCGCCATCTTGTTCTCCTCCCCTATTTTTATCTTTTAAGGTAAGATGAGATTCCTATATGCAGCAGATATCTGGCCTGAGTTTTTGTATCCAGTCAGCCAACCTGTGCCTCTTTAGAGCACAATTTAAGCCATTCACATTAATTAAGAATATTGATAAGCCTTGTGGAATTTTGAGTATCAAGTTTTTTAAAAGTCCAGTGGGCATTTTTAATTCTTTCACCACTGTGAAAGTTGGAGTTTGATCAAAAGTTTCTGAGTGAGTTTACTTTTGTGGTGGAGGATTGCTCTGGTCATTATGGAGAATAGGTCTGAGAATATCCTGGAGAGCTGGTTTAGTTATGGCAAATTTCTTCAACATGTGAATGTCATTAAAGTATTTAATTTCTCCATCATAATTGAAACTCAGTTTAGCTGAATACAGGATCCTGGGTTGCAAGTTATTTTGTTTTAGGAGATTAAAAGTCAATGATCACCCTCTTCTGGCTTGAAAGTTTTCATCAGAGAGATCTTCAGTCATTCTAATATTCTTTCCCTTGTAGGTTATGGTTTTCTTATGTCTGGTTGCTTTCAGAATTTTCTCCTTCATATTAACTTTAGTGAAGTTAATTATGATGTGCCTGGGGGATGTTTTATTCAGGTTGAATCATGCTGGGGTTCTGAAACTGTCTGCTATCTGAATTTCAGAATCTCTTGGCATGTCTGGAAAGTTCTCTTTCACAATCTCATGAATAAGAGCCTCTGTGCCTTGTGAAGCCAGTTGGTAGCTTTCAGGGATTCCTATGAGGTGAATATTAGTTTTCTTTGAATTATCCCAGAGCTCTCTGAAAGTATGATCCATTTTTGCTTTCCATTTCTCTTCCTCTTTGAGAATTTGGGAGAGTTCAAAAGCTTTGTCTTCAGTGTCAGAATTCCTTTCTTCTGCTTGCTCCATTCTGTTACTGAGGGATTCTACTGTATTTTTCAGATCTTTGAGGGAGGGCTGCAAATTTTTGTCTTGATGTGTCAAAGTCTTTGGTGATTTTGTCTTTGAATTTGTTGAATTCTTGAGACAACTTTTGAAATGCTCCTTGAATTTCTAATTCCAACTTTTCCTCTATTCTATCCAAATTCTGAATTCGATTTCTGACATCTTGACCATCTGTTTATGTATGGGATCTTCAGTTGCATCTGCCATATCTTTCCTTGAGGGATTGATCTATTCTGGTTATTCATGTGACTGAAGTTTTTCTACTTGTTTGGCCCCATTATTTTACACCGTTTGACTAGAGCAGATAAAGAGAAGTTGGGTTGGGGGCCCCAGTAATAGTGATTAACTAGCCTTTTGACCAAAAGTTGAGACTGGTGTCTGTACCTTTTCCCCTAGAGCTTTGCCAAGGACCCATACAGTGCTACGGCCTGAGAAACTGGGGACCTGCTTGTGTGGTGGGGCTAAGTGGCTCTGTCTTGTTTTTAGGTGGCCTCTGTCCTACCCTAGTGACTCAGTTACTCTGGGTTGAAGTCTCAACTGTGGAGAAATACCATCAATTAAGTCACCTCGCCCCCCACAGGCAACAATTGGAAAAGGAAAATCAAACCATCCTACAACCACACACCCTGGGTATCACTTGGATAGTCCTTGGGTGATAGGCCCAATTCAAGAGGTTAAAATCAACTGTCTCAGTCAGCACCTGTCTCAAGTGGGAGCATTCAAAAGATCTCCAGCAACTAGATAGCAGGGGTCTGATGGCAGCTCAAGTGTGACTCACTCAGGTTCTCTGCGATTTCAGAAGGACCCACCCAGCAAATAAATTAGTCTGGGAAGTTTGATGCTTCCTTCCCCACCTTCCACCTTTGTCACACCGAATCACTGGTAACCCTGTAGGGCTGTGACCCAATTTCCTTCAATGAGCAGGTGCTCCAGGGTTTTACGCCTGTCTGAGTCACAGGGAGATCTATGTCTCCTCAGCCAGGTTGCTGCTCTCTGCCACTATCTGGCAGAGGGAGGTGAGGCCTGACAACCTCGGGTGTTTAATGTAGGCTGTGGCGGTTCACTCAGTTCCAGCCCTGCCCCTGATTGATGTTGCTGACAGAACAAAACAACTTCGCAGAATTTGTTTCTGTCCCAGCTATGTTCCCCTGTGGATCAGATGCTGTTTGAGTTCAGAGAAACTGTGACTCAGCCCTGGTCTGTGCCACTGCCAGGTCTCAGCTACAGTTTGTGTTGGGGCTGGCACAGTTAGAGCTCACACTTAACTGTCAGTTCCAGCCTCTGCCTGCCGCCTTTGTCTCAGCTATGATCCCCTGAGGGATGGGTGTGTCTTAGGCTCAGTAAAGCAGTCCTCTGGGACAGCACCTGCCCCGGGAGTCTGCAATCTTTGCATGCACATATTCTAGTCCTCAGGCTCTACCCATGCCAGTACTGCCTCAGGCAAATCCTTTACTTATGGGGCCTGCGTTTCTGTCCCATATCTGTTCTTCAAGTGGCTGCCACTGGAGAAGATGCCCAGCATCCCCTGTTTGCCCAGAGAGACAGGAGGTGAGAGTCCAGAATATCTCCAGGGGTATGAACCACACTGTTCCCCCCACTGTGGCTACTGCTCTGTGCCTCAGGGGACCCCCTCTCCTGTATGGTTCCCTCTCAGTTGACTGCCCTCTCCCTATTCCCATACCACAGAATCAACACTGACTAGCGGCAGTCCATGCCCTGTCCACACCTCTTGAGAAAATACCCAAGAATCTGGACTCCATGGGGGACAGGCTTCCAGACTTCAAGGTGAGAGTAGAGGAGAGTGCTGGGAGTTCAGAATTGCAGGTAGAGAATATATACTGTTTTATACAGTTTTATACCTGGCAGGAGATTGCCATGGCACCCTACTAGGGGAAAGAGGTCTGGTTTTTAGAGGGTCTCTCCTGTGGAATAAAATGGGAGGATATTTGAACTCTGCTCATTTGTCTGTAGAAAGTGTGCTGTGAGCCGTTCTCATGGCGGAGGGGACTCCTGTCTGCTTGGCGATGGATTTTGTACCTTTTGTTTATATCCTTGGGGTTGCAGCTCGCTTCAGCAGGGTTGATGTGTATTCTTCAACCTTCTCTCTTGGCTCAGCCCCAATACGCCAGCTTACTTGCTTCACTTCTGTCTTTTAACTCTCCTTCTGGATGGGAACCTCTGTGGAAAGTTGGTTTTGGTCAGCCATCTTGTCTCTGCCCCTTTCAGGGAAGAGATTTAATCTCATATGTGATTTAAAGGGGGCAATCTTTGAAATAGATAGCTTCTGGGAAAGAGAAGAGCTTAAAATCAATGAAGAATAACCCTTTGGAAATTGAATGGTGAGGGAACAAAAAGCAAAAGGGCAAAATTTATGTTAACAAGACAAAAAAAAAAAAAAAAAAGAACCACAAAATCAGAGAACTCACAAACCCCCTCCTATCATGAAAACAAAACCACAAATTTACTAAATACCTGGACTTTTTTATGCTGACAGAAGAGGGCGCCATTAAGATAGGAATCTCATAAAATTCTACACTGTCACAAAATAACAACAAAAAGTTTAATACACAGAGTTGCTGCTGGGAGAGAAATTTGTAGCACTAAATACTGACTGTAGAAAAGAGGAAGGACCTCAAATCAATAATCTAAGTGACTACCTAAAAAAAATAAATAAATAAACAAGAAAGAGCAAAATAAACCTAATGGAAGCAGATGAAAGGAAACAATAGAAACCAAAAATGAATAAAATTGAAAATAAAAGAACAAGAGAGAAAATGAAGGGTTGAACAATATTTCATACTATTCCATTTTGCTTATCCATCAATCAGTTGATAGACATTTGGGTTGTTTTCACTTTTGGCTATTATGAATAACGCTTTCATGAATATTTGTATACAAGTTCATCTGTTGACATATGTTTTGATTTATCTTAGGTATATGTCTAGAAGTGGAATTTCTGGGTAATACAGTATTTCTCTATTTAACTTTTTTTTTAAGGCAGGGTCTTGTTCTCTTGCCCAGTGCAGTGATATAATCATAGCTCACTGTAGCTTTGAACTCCTGGACTCAAGTAATCCTCCCATCTTGGCCTCCCAAAGTTTTGGGTTTACAGGAATAGCCTGGCTAGTCATTTTTAAACTTTTTTTTTTTTTTTTTTTTTTTTTTTTTAAAGAAACAGGGTTTCACTATGTTGCCCACACTGGTCCCAAACTCCTGTGATCAAGCAATCCTTCTAGTGGCCTCTCAAAATGCTGGGATTACAGGTATGAGTCATTGCACCTGGCCTCTATATTTAACTTCTTGAGGAACTGCCAAACTGTTCTACAAAGTAGCTACACTATTTTATATTCTCACCAGCAGTGCATGAGTGTTTGAATTTCTCCACATTCTCACCAGCACCTGTCATTGTCTATCTTTTTGATTATAGGCATACTAGTGGGTATAAAATGTTATCTCACTGGGGTTTTGATTTCCCTATCTCTAGCAGCTCATGATGGTGAGCATCTTTTCTTTCACCTATTGGCCTTTTGTATACCTTCTTTGAAGAAAAGTCTCCTGAAATTCTTTGCTCCATTTTTCAATTAGGTTATTTATATTTTTATTATTGAATTGTAAGTGTTCTTTATATATGCAGAATACAAGTCACTTGCAAGATATATGAGTTTTTGAATATTTTCTTCCATTCTGTAAGCTGTCTTTAATTTTTTGGTTTTTTTTGAAGCACAAAATTTTAAATTTTGATCAAGTACAACTTATCTGTAATTATTTGTTGCATGCACTTCTCGTGCTCTATGTAAAAAATTGCCTAGTCCAACTGGTCATTGACAAAATATCAAAAGAAATTCAAGGAAGAATGAATGGTCTTTTCAATAAATGGCATTGGAACAAATGGACAACCACAAGGAAAAAAAATTAAGCCTCTAAAGTTTATACCATATACAAAAATTAAGATAAAATAGATCACAGATGTCAATGTAAAAATAAAACTATAAAGCTTCTTACAGAAAACATAGGAGAATATCTTTGGAAACTAGGGTTATTTGAAGAGCCTTTGACATGACACCAAAAGAGCAATATATATTAGAAAACATTAACTTGGACTTCATCAAAATCAAAAAAATTTGCACTGTAAAAAACCTTGTCTGATGATTAATTTTATGGACCAATTTGCCTGGGCCATAGGCTGGCCAGACTTTAGTTAAATATTATTTCTAGGTGTGTCTGTGAGAATGTTTCTGCATAAGATCAACATTTGAATCATAGACTGAGTAAAGCAGATTTCCCTCTCCAATGTGAGTAGACCTCATCTATTCTGTTGAGGTCTTGAATAGAATAAAAGGCTAAGTAATAAATCATTCATTGTTTCTGTCTATCTTTGACCTAAAACATTAGTCTTCTATTGCCTTGAGACTTGGACTCAGATTGGAACATACCATTGACTTTCCTGTGTCTTCAGCTTGCTGATTGCAGATCTTAAAATTCTCATTTTTCCCTAATCACATGACCCAATTTCTATTTATCTACATTTCTCTCTCTCTCTGCCTACCTTTTTTTTTTTTTTTTTTTTCGAGACAGAGCCTCAACCTGTCACCCTGGGTAGAGTGCCATGGCATCATAGCTCACAGGAACCTTCAACTCCTGGGCTCAAGTTATTCTACTGCCTCCATATCCCAAGTAGCTGGGAATACAGGTGTCCACCACAACACCCAGCTATTTTTTGGTTGCAGCCGTCACTGTTGTTTGGTGGGCCCAGGCTGGATTTGAACCCACCAGCTCAGGTGTATGTGGCTGGTGCCTTAGCTGCTTGAGCTACAGGCGCTGAGTCTCCTCCCACCTTTTGTTATGTCTCTGTCTCTTGGGATATTGAGTGAAAGATATTGGTTTTATTTATTATGAAAACCCAGAGTAGTACAGATTTTGGTACTGAGAGTGGTTTTAGAGAAATGGAAATTTAAGAAGGAATTTTCTTAATTGTTTTTAGGGTTTCTGGAATTTGTTGTCTAATATTGCTATATTTAAAGATGCTAATAACTATTTCCGGTAGTATAGAGAGCACTCATAGTACATGGCATGATCTGGCAATAGAAATATGCAAATATCTTCATTGAATACTACTAAACAATCACTTATAAAAACAAAGACCTGGATAACTATGTGTAGGTACATTTTAACATTTTTGAAAGTGTAACAAATACAGTTTGGTTGTTTTTTCCTCTTGGTAGATACAGTGGTGAAATAAAAGGATGAGTTCAGGGATTTAAATTCCTAGGTCAAGTATCGCATAAACGAACTGAAAACTTCTATGTGTGCCCTGAAGAAGACCTTTATCTACACAAGTGCTGTTGTTGGAAATCAAATGCAGAGGCTCATCCAGCATTTGGCTGAATTGCAACAGTCCATTGAACTACCAGTGTCGCACAGTGTCTACTGTAATAGTGAGGTCATTAATTGGGAAGGAATGAGATCCCATAAATTAAAATCAGTTCTACATATTAGTCCATCTTTCCCTGACCTCTTTGACTCACCCCATGTAAATATGTTTCACTGAAGTCTGTACATAAGTATGTTCCTTGACTTGTCTACTCCACTCATTCATTTGTTTATTCTTTTGTCAATACCATACTCTATGGGTTACTGTGGCTATTGTGACATATTTTCATATCTGATAAGTCAAGTCCCTTAAAGTATTCCTCAAAAATTTCTTGGCAAATCTTGTGCATTTCTTCTGACATATAATTTCATTTTTATTTTTTATAATTGTAAAAAATCTATTTGGATTTGATTGAAAATACAAACCACTATTGAATATTGGCATCATAAACTATCACTAAATAAATAAATTTAGCTCTTTAATCTTAGAGATTGCCTGAATTCAGGTGGGAAAATCATCTTGACTGCAAATCAAGATATACAATTCTCATTGTGTAATGCCATGATTTGATGCTTATGTGCTTTTTCTATCTGGTTGTCTTATTCTCATGTGTCAAAACTTTTAGAGTGCATTGACTCCTGGATGTGTCCCCCAGAGCCCTCCAAGTGATTTTCATGTAAATCTCATGGTGTTATTTTACCTCATGCCATGTTAAATACACTCTATGGTATTTTTGAAGGTCTAATTCAAACAATAGGAACAATTTATATCAAAGCATATAATATATCTTTATTTATTTATTTATTTAAGAGGAATGGCAGCTTTACTTGAGTGAATATCAGAAACATGAAAAGTCACTGGATCAATTAATCAAAAGGGGAGAAAGACAAATGCTCGAAATTGAAAGTGGCAAAGGTGACATGGTCTTTAATACAAAGAATTTCAAGTCTCCTAAGTGCAAAGTTTGCAGCATTCTACTCAAATACGTTTGAACACAGATGCAATGGAAAATTTTCTAGTTAAACACAATGTACTCACTTTGGCCCTAGGAGAGGCAAAAAGTCCAAGGAGACAATCACATACAACACGTGCTGAATTTGGATAATAATTCTTCTATAAAACAGCAGCCAGGAGCCCAGCCCGCTGGTCGCCCCTCAGGGATTTGACCGTGGTGTGTGGCACTTAGAGAGAGCGCGCGATGGGCTCGAGGATGCGCCCAACGGCGGTGCCCACGAGGGTGAGTCGGTTAGAGGGAAGCCCGGCCATTGAGGGGAACCCTCTCTAGTAGCGGCGGCCACCCAGAGTGTCTGTTCGGTCTGGGCGCCAAGGCAGTGGCGGGAGTTGAGGGCTGAGCGCCTTTGATCCAGGACCAGGTTCCAGGAGCCTCCTCGGCCCATGGAAATGAGCCGTCAGCCTGACAGGGCACAGCCTGATGATCCCCCACAGGATCCACCAGCCCAGAGGGAGCCGGCCCTGCCTGACACGACTCCATCCAGCAGTGACTTGAGGAGTCTTTTAGAGTGTCCCGTCTGCTTTGGGTACGTCTTACCACCCATCCTTCAGTGTCACCGTGGTCATCTTGTGTGTAACAGCTGTCGCCCAAACCTGGCTTCTTGTCCAACTTGCCGGGGCCCACTGGGATCCATTCGCAACGTGGCTATGGAGAAACTGGCTGATTTACTTACCTTTCCGTGTAAATATGCCTCGTCTGGGTGTGGACTAACTCTGCGGCCTGTGCAAAAAGCAGACCACGAAGAGCGCTGTGACTTTAGGCCTTACTCCTGTCCGTGCCCTGGTGTTGTCTGTGAATGGGAAGGCTCTTTGGATGCCGTGATGGCCCATCTGGTGGATCGGCATGACTCCATCACAGCACGAGAGGGAGAGACTACAGTTTTGCTTGCTGTGAACGTTAATGATGTTCA
>CAUYPK010123328.1:0-20824 GCA_963574355.1 Loris lydekkerianus | reverse complement strand
CCCAATATAAAATTTTTAATCGTTTGCAGGACTTCGGCGGGGTGGGGTGTCCTTGTGGGGGGTGTGTGTGGTGGGGGGGGGGGGGGGGGGGGCGCAGAAAAAGGGCAGATGTTGATCGAAGGGCACAAACATTCAGTTATGATAAATCAAGGTCTATTGCACATCATGGTGACCATAGTTCATGATAAATGTCTTGTGTATTTCAAAGATTGCTAAGAAAGTAGAGAGAAGTGCATTTTGAGGAGCAGTTTCCCTACAGAGAAAGATAAGTGTGGTGACACATAACAAGCTTGATACAGACATTCCAAAACATAGACATATATGAAAACATCACATTGTGCTGCATAAATACATACAATCAATATTTACCAATTAGAAATAAGAATTTAAAACAAAAAAAAAGAAAAATTGGCAGACAAATCATGAGGCCTCTGAGCTAGATATAGGAGTCCAGTTTGAAACAAATGGCATGATGTATTTGCCATTGCAACTGGCCTTTGAAGAGACTGAACATTCACAGAAGATATTGGGAGGAGACATTTGGCAGCTAAAGAAGCAAATTCACATTTTCCAAGGGAGCAACAACAGTGAGGAAGCCTCAGATTGAAGTTACAGTTTCCTCAGGGTCTCTGGCAGTGCTGGATCCAAGGGTGCACTGTGCATCCAAGTGGTTCCTGAGACCACAGGCTGACCCCGACACAATGGAGAGCTCTGGTGGGTGCAAGAGGCATCCTGAATTCCAGAGCATCCTACCCAACCTCAAGGACTATCCAGCCTGTAAGCAGAGGTTAGGAAAGCTGCCCAGTTTGAGACATCACATCCAATAAACCCCCTGCGCAGTAGGAGTTTGTGAAGACAGAAGTGCATTTTGTTTCATGCAATCGCCTGGTAAGTGAACAAACTGAACTTCGAAGCCAGAATTTCCCTCATGGGCAACATCATTCAGAGGCATATAACTCACTCATGCTTGCAACACTTACTCAAGAGAGACCAGCTACACTTGGTAGAGGCAGTTACAGGAAAGGGAAATGACTCAAGGGTTAGGAAAGCCAGCTGTTTCTACTTCTGAAAATAAAAGTATCAAAATTTAAAATGACACAAAGTTCAAAGTTTAATAAATACATCGAAGTCATTTATGAGTTCTAGATAGCTTGGTGTCCTTGTCATGTGGATGGCGTCTGGGAATTAGCCTAGTTTATACCTTGCAAGCAGCATTTTGAGATAATGTGATGTAGAAGGGAGTGAACTGAACTTGGAAGTTTGAAGGTGAAGCCCTGGACTGACGTACCAGTTCTATCCCTCACTCTGCACAAATTTTCACAAATCACTCAATTTCTCTAAACATAATGGGAAAGAATGGGATGGAGTACACGTAACTACACTTTCCAAAGATAGGGGATGGCTGATATACAGGAATATTTTTCTCTTGTAACTAATGGAGCAAAATGCTATAACATGAGTGTTAATATGTAGGGCCCATCTTAAGGTGTCACCAGCCATAGAACAGAAAAAGGACAATTATAGGAAGAAAACTTTATGCAGAGTCAGAAAAATAAGACAGAAACCATGGCATAGTGACATGTTTTGGTATGGATGGGAGGAAGGTGACAAGTGCTTGAACTACGTAACTTACACAATTTCTGAGAAGGAGAAGGTAAAGAAGACTAACAGAGACTGAACAAGATTGGAACTTGAGCATGGAAGAAAGAATGAGAGCAAAAGATGTGGGAGAGGGAGAAGGAATGATAACTGCTTGCTCTGTGTTAGCAGCTGAGTTTCAATGTCCTATGTTGTCCTGTGTCTCAAATACCCACTGTTAGCTTTTCTGGTTCAATCCTGCTCATCATGAAAGATTTACTTCAAGTGTCTCTACATCTTGGGAAGTCATTTCTCATTTCTCTTGGCTTTCATATGGCATAATATTTAATTATGTGGAAATGAAACTATTTAAGCCATATCTGTCTTTCTCAATAAACGCTAAGCTCCTTGAGGGCATGCATCATGTCCATTCCATTCTTATGTCCTCATAACCATAACAGAGGTTAGCACAGAATAGAAACTTAGTAAATATTTCGGAGTTGAGTAAATAGCCTTATGTCATCCTCAAAAGAGCCTTGAGCTGGAGAGAGTCAAGGAGAACTGGGGGGAAAAGTAGGAACCAACAAGAACTGAGATTCAGATGCAAAGATTTATAGGTAACCAATGGGAACATTTGACACTCACCATGAACCAACAACTAGTGAGGTTGGTTTAGGACATTTGCCCAGAGATTCCTGAATGCCAGTCGGCTGTCCTCATGCCAGTTTGGCTAATAAGAATCATGTGGAAAATGTGTTTAATTTACAGATCCTGGGGATTTTCCCAAGTCCAAGGAATTCGAGCTGTGGTTTGAACATGGCTTATCCCCACGAAACCCATGCTGAGATTTTGTCCTCAGTGAGGCAGTGTGTGGATGGGGCACCTAATGGAGGTGTTTTGGGTCATGGGTGTCTCCCTCATGGCTTGATTAATTCCATCTGCAGTAATGAGTGAGTTTTCACTCTGTGGGACTGGATTAGTTAGCCCGAGGGTCTGTGGTTTGGTCTTTTGCACATGCCCCCTCCCCTTCCAGCCTGTCTGCCGTGTGGAGACATAGCACGTGGCCCTCTTTGAAAGCTGAGCAGATGCTATTTCTCGCTCTTGGATTCTCCAACAACCAGAACTGTGAGCCTAGTAAACATTTTTTTTTTTTTTTTTAAATAAATTGCCTATCTTCAGATGTTCTGTTAAAGCAACATTAAATGGTCTAAGACGATCTGATTCTTACCAAATCTTCATTTCAGTAATGATGTATCACACCTATCCATTTACTCCCTAAAAGGTAGTTATTCTCAGTAGTCTACCTTTTACTTCATCCTTATTTAATCCACCATCAATTCCTGCCAGTATATCCTCCCAAATTTCTCCTGTGTTCACCAACTTCTCTCTGTCCCTACTAGTACTATCCTTTTATAAGCACATGGACCCTCACAGTAACTTCTGGTTTGTCGACCTGATGCTATAGTAGTTCCTCTTTCCATTGCAGCCAAAGGGATCTTTTTAGGCAAAAACATGACTCTGGATTCACTCTCTTAATGTGTTCCCACAGAAAACCCCTCATGGCTCGTAGAACTAAGAATCAAATGAAAAAAATCCATAACATAGTCCAAAAGTTCCTTGTTGGTCTGGCTCCCAGGTAACTCTCCACTTTTCTCCCTCTGGGCTCCATCCAGCACACGAAGCTGCCTTCATTGCTTCAGATTTTACCTGCTTCCAAAGGTTCTTCTGCCTGCAAGGTCTTGGAACAAGCTGATCATCTGTCTGAATATTTTCTACCCTCCTACCTACATTCACTCATTTAACTGCTCATCTTTTGGCACTCAACTCAGACAAAGTTAGGTCCTGCCATTGACACATTTGAGCACCCTGAAATGTTTCTTATCATAGTTTATGATTATATATTTATTAACGTGAATTGACTAAAGATTGTTTTCTCACCCCCTTCAGCACTATGAGATACATGGATTCAGGGCCAGTGTTAGCTTTACTCAGCACACTATCTTCACCACCCAGCCCAGTGTCCTGACACACAATGGGTGTTTAGAGCTTGAGTGTCCAATGGACACATGAATAATGCAGCAAGTGAAGGGCTGGGCTGAGAAATCTCAACTATTATGCGTGGTAACTCTCTCTCAGTGATTTGATGCATATCTGGGGAAAATTATCTAAGAAATTCATCCCAAGCTAAGAATTCAGGATTCTAAGAAAATTATTTTACTTCACTGCACATCACATGTGCAAATTCATGGGTACTTTCACACAAAATATTTTAAACAGGTAGGACCCCTGGTAGGCCTTTAGCATTTGTGCAGGAGAGACACATCCTGCACTTCCCTGGAGTGGCCAGAAATTCTGGCTCCCTGCTGTGCTCAGAGAGTTCCTAATTTCCTTTCATCCTGGTGCAGCTCAACAATTATTTAATAAGCACTTTCTCTGAACCAAGTATTGCTAAGCTTAAGTCCTGCCTTCAGGAAGAACAGAAAGTACAGGAATAAACACACATGAAACCAAATAATTGTGGTTCAGTGTAAACACTTAGTAATTGACAAATGCACAGGGAATCCTAGCAGCAAGTGGAAGGAGGGGCTGAGTGTTCTGGGACAGCTTCAAGAAGGAATTCTAGCTTGAAACAGGTTTGGAGAGATGAGCAGGAGTTTATCAGACTGTCAAGGAGGCAGGGAAGACATACAGAGAAATGAAAATTGTGGTTTTTAAAATGCAGAATTGAGGATCTAGGGAATAGTTGAGTATGTTTGAACAACAGCCAGAGACTATATAGTGAAAGCTAAAGGCATGAGGTAGGGATGACCCAAGGAGGTTGGGAAGCCTGAGAGATTGTGAGGCATCGTACATTCATTTGAAATCTTACCCTTTTCTCCCTCCTCTCCCACCTCAAATTCAGGCTCATCGTTCTGGCTTCTATTAGCCCTGGCCCCTTTCTCATGCCCCTTGATTAGTCCTTAATCCTCAAGCCCAACGATGCAATACCTGCCTAGCTCATTCCATAGGCAGGGGACCTAATATCTTTGCAAGAACCCATCTTGCTGAGATTGTCGCTGACAGATTTACTTCCAGTGTGATTGGTGCAAGAATTTGTCTAATGAAATGAAGTTTGTCTATGAAAAACTTAACAGCATTGTAGCAATGTGGCTGTTAATGAAATACAGTTGGCTGCCTTTTGGCACCGACCAATGTGACACTGTCAACATCACAGCGCGATATTTGTTCCAAATTATTTTACAGAAACAACTGAAATACAATATGTTATTAATCATATTTATTATAAGTATCAATGTAAGAAATTTCTGACATGCCAGAACATTAATAGGTTTATCATGAAAAGCAATTCTTCTTGGTGCATGCTGATTGCTGCTGTGTAATAAATAGACTCTGTAAGAAATTAAAAAAAAAAAAACAAGAAAAAAACAAGTAAAGTGAAAGGTAGGACTGAAAACAAAAAAGAAGCATCAAAACCTTCAAATGCCTGCCGTTCCATGAGTCAGTCACAACCAGGATACCTCATGCCTTTAGAATATTTAGTAGGCTGGAATGAGTCGATAGGACATTCCAGACTCTCAGAAAGAAAAGAGAACAAGGGAGGTATCATCACTGGGACACCAGAGAAAAGGGACACTAAATATTTCACAAGGCTCCATTCACAAATATACTACAAGCCTCATCTCTGCTTCTTTCAGGTGCCTACTTAAAATTATCAGACTATATCATGAAAGAAGCAGTCCATTCCAATCCTATCTTTACATTTTTATTTATTTATGATGCTGATTATTTTTATTGGTATGTAACAGATGCACATATTTCATGGTATATGTGATAATTTGATCACATGGATACCCCAATTACCCTAATCAAATCAGGGTGATATCATCACCTCAAACATTTATCTTTTCTTTATGCTAGTAGTACTCAAATTATTCTCTTTTAGCTATTTTGAAATGTACAATAGAGTAATGTTAACTAAAGTCACTTACCCTACTGACCTACTGATCTATCAAACATTAGGTCCTATTTCTTCTAACTGTATATTGTACACATTAATTAACAGCTCTGTAACTATGTCTACATTTGCTTCTTGCAATTTTACCCCTCTATAGAACAAATGAGAACAGATCATTCATTCTGTTCACTACCCAGTGTTTCTGGATCATAGCAGTAAAAAATATTTGTGGAATAAATGAATGAATGCACACACACACACACACACACACAGAATTTGCAAGCAAAGGATGCTCAAAAGTCACTTGCAATTTTTGGAACTGTGTCACAAGTAGATAAAAATATTATCAATAAAAATGTTTTGAATTTAGTCTCATTTTAGAATAGTAGTAAATCATTATTGAGGAAAAATTGAGGGGTATAAGAAACATTGTAATGTCTTAGAAATCAAATTCTTGGAAGTGGGATCTATCAGATAGTGGATCTGGCCTTAAAAAAGAGTTGTAATAATATGTTTATTTATTGACAAGATTCAAATCAAGTATCACTCCTTCAGGGAAGTGCCCTTCATCATGCAACTGACAAATTCCTCCCTGGCCCCAGAGACTTTTGTATTTCATTAAAGTATATGTCATAATGTATGACATTTCTTTGCTCAGATGTATGTTTCTCCACTTAGATGAGGGGGTCTTATTTCATTTATCTTGTATTCTTAGCACCTATACGTCAGAAGACATGTAACAGGTACTCAACAGATGCTAATTCTGGTTTGAATAATAAGAGATGTCCCACCAAGTGTAACACTGAATATACACGTAACTCTCATGGAACCTTGGCATTTAGTTACTTTATTGTTGGCTGAATGGACTATGAATACAGAAATGAATAAAATGGGGAGAATTTATTTCTATGGTCTGAAGGCTTATATCTCCCTCAAATTCATTTGTTGAAATCCTAACCCCAAAGGTTATGGTTTTAGGAAGTGGAGTTTTGAGGAAGAGATAAGGTCATGAGGGTGGAGTCCTCATGAATGGGATTCCTGCCCTTATGAAAGAGACTGCAGACAGCAAGCTATTTCCTTCCCCTGTGCGAAAACATAGCAAGAAGGTACCATTCCATAAACCAAGGCATAGGCCCTCACTGGACACAGACCTGCCATCACCTTGATCTTGGATTTTCTAGCCTTTAAACATGTGAGAAATAAATTTCTGTTTTTTATTATTCACCAAGTTTAAAGCACCTTGTTATAGAAACCCAGTCTTAGACAGTAACAAAGCCCTCGGAATGGTGGGAAGGTACCTTGATGTGAGTAACTACAGCAAAGCTAGATATTAGTGATGCAGGACAAGGTGGCACCATGACCTGCCATCTTAGCCCTGGAGATGTTGATGCTCTGTAGATGGAGGAACCAGCTTGCTGTAAAGGCCAGACACCTGCCAGGGAGACACTGGAGCCTTGCTGTCTCTTCCCCTTGCACTTCTGGCTAGTCAATTTCATGGACGGTGCCTTGCTGTCTCCTCCACGTGCACTTCTGACTGGTGGATTTCATGTAAGTTTCTGAGGCCCAAGAATTCATTGGACAGCTGGTTGGAACTGAGGAAGACCCGTGCCCTGAAAGTCAACGTTGAGTTCCTGCAAAACAACCCCCTGAGCAGAGAGCCAGAAGACAGATCTACAAGAGGGAGCAGGATAGCTTATTCCTTCCCTTCCTGGGTTCTCTTTGCCAGGAGGTTTGGGTTTTTTTACTTGTAATATTTGTTTCTGTGAATAAATCCTGACTTACCACTGATCCTGTGGTCCATGGATTCATTCTTTGAATCACTGAGACCAAGAACCTAAAACTCCGGCAGCATTAGTAGTGGCAATGTTGGGCCATGAAATAGAAACTACCATTACAGTGTCTAACATAATACATATACCTGCATATAATAGGTCATCAATCAATTGATTAATCAATCAATATACAAAAAGCTGGGGAAGAAATTGATGTAACATTGCAATCAACATGTCTTAAGGTCCTTAGGGAGACCCTGTCAGCCACTCAGTTTTCATGTTAGGGTAAATAGAATATTTCTGAAGACTATTAAAAGAAATATAGACCAAAAATGTATTCTGATTTTACTCGAGTTATCTTACCAATGACCTCAACTTATTCTTTCATAGGGTGGTACAACTGGGAAGAATGTTTCTAGCAGCACTGCCCATCTCTGAGTTTTGCAGTAGTTATTCAAATTCTTACTCCAATTAGGAAAGGTTTATAAGAAATCATAGGTCTATATAATTTCTTCCTTTGAACTACTTTGTTGGGTAGAATTTATTTCTCACAGATTTATTTAAGATCACTTTTTAACTACAGCTTTTGTCATATAAGATTTTTACAACCTTGTTTTCTGCTGGTACAAATCGCTTTTGATCTTTAAAAGGGCAGGGCTATATATTCCTTCAAACATTTTTAAATCACTAAAGAGAATTAATTTTTAATAATAGTGAGGGAACAATATTTTACTCCTAGAATTTAAGAAATGGAAGACCAATATCCAGGTGCTGGAAACATATGAAGGTTGTTTTAATTTCAGTATCCAGATAGTGGAGATGAAAATAAAGAAGACAGAAAATAAAAAAAGCTGAAAATAAAAACAATTAAAGTGACAACTGAATATATTATTTTGTATTTGCAAAGGACTTCTGCAAATGCACACAAAGGTCATCTCTTTCAATTTCATTCTTGAACTGGAAAGGAAATGCCATTCTAAAATTCAAGGCTTAGCTTAAGCAGTGGGTGGGGTCATTATAATCAGAGGAAAGCAACATAAAGGAACCCCAGACTTGTAATTGAGGTATCAGTAGCATAAAGCAGAGAGATTTACAATTAGCAGAAAGAACTATTGTCCTTCCGCTCTCATTAAATAACATGAAGGGACAATTTCACAGTGAATCCTAGAACTCTTAAGGCTCTGATCAAAAGTCAACTCAATAGGTGAGACTTTTATAGGAAAGAGTAAAATAAGTAATAAATGGAATATGTATGTTATTGCAAAAGAAAGGAAAACAGGAAGAAAAAACACCTCAAGAAGACAAAAATGTATTTAACATTTTGGAACAAGGCTGTGAGATCCAGTTAATTAGTGCTTGCAACTTTCTCTTCCACAGAGATAAGCAATCTACTTGGTTATATGAACAGAGTTTTAGGTCCCAAAGAGAGAGAGAGAGAAATTTCAGATGGAATCAGTGGTACTATCTGAGTAGAAATTATCCTCAGAGAAAAGCAAGTGGAAAGTGGCTTGACATGACAGTTTACAAAAATATGCATTATGGACTGTGATTTGGGTCCAGTCTGACATGATCTTCATAAATGGTCACAAAATATTTACTCTCATTTTTTTGGTGTCTTGGGTCTGTTGTAGGTGTAAATGCATCTTTAAAAGAGATTAAGATGAAAACTGCTTTCCACAGGTCTGCAACCAGAAAAGGAAGAGAAAGGAAAATGGCTGTTAGGGGTGCTGGCAGGAAACCCAGGCCCAAGTCGAGCTTTGACAGCTTCTCCTCAGATCATTACTAGCTCTGGGTTGGCAGATGGAATTCCTGGGGCTGAGGAGCAACATGAGCACCTGACAAAGGGCAGCTTGGTAAAGCTGGAAGGGCATTGATCTGACAGTCAAAAGATCTAGGTGTGTGTCTCCACTGTGCTACAGTTAATGCAAATCCAATATCACCTCTCTCTGGGCTTCACCTTTTATCATGTAAATTGAAAAGTAAAACAAAAGTAGAGGAATTGGACTAAATTGCAATTTGGCCAACTACACAGCCTGCTGGCCAAATCTAAAATGCCACCTGTTTCTGTCTATAAAGTTTTATTGAAACTCAGTGCTATGACAGCTAATTTGCTACAATGGCAGAATTGAGCAGCTGCAACAGAAATCACATCCACAACCCCTAAAATGCTTACCTTTGTCTTTTGCAGAGAAAGTTTGCTGAGTAGCACCAGAGAGATTCCTGGTCTAAGATGATTTTCGAAAAGATGAGCATCCAAGTTTCCACTGTGATCACACACTGCAAAATTCATTCTTCACTGTCTATGACTCATCACAAGTATCCGCAGGTAAAGCTATCTATGTCAATTCTCAAATTCAAAATTCATTCATCTGAAAATAACACAGTATTTTTATGTCTCTTACCATATCTGCCTTTATTATAAAGAAATTCAGGGAGAGGAAAATCCCCGAACATTTTCAGTATGATTTCACTTTCATTATCAGACCACAGGCTTTTCTTAGGCAAAGGAGAAAGTGTGAAATAAAATAAGGTGTTCAAATCAACGGATTAAATTTATGGAAAGGATGAGTAATTGGAGCAGGTTACAGAATTTCAAGCCAATTATACAGATAGCGCCTAAGTTTCCAGTGTGATCGACTTAATTTACAGGCCATCAAAAAGTACACAGAGAAGTAGTGGGTTTACTCCCAGAGCCTCTGCACTAGAACCTGGTCATTCACACTTTTTAGTTATTTTATCTCTTCCTCATGTTCAGAGAAAGAAAGGAAGCAATGATGAGAGAGAAAAGTAACAAGCTCATACTGTAATTGTTTACACAGATAATGCTAACAGAAGCCTTTGCACATCTGCTAATATTTCACTGGATTTACAGCACTTTCCCTTGTACAGATTTAGAATCATAAATAGTAGGGTTGACCAAGAAAGTCTTAGAGTGAGTCTAGAGAAGTGGTTGCCAAATATGGCTATATATTAGATCAGTAATAGGGCCTGGGCCTCGCCATTACTTAATCATGGTCTCTGGCAGTGGGGCCCAGGTAGCCAGAGCTTTAACTAGATCCTTAGGGCAGCCAGATTGAGAATAACCAATGGAATCCAATCCCTTCATTTTTTGGTGGTAAAACTGAAATGACCTGCTGATGTATCACTGTCCCCACCATGGTACCTCTCATTTCAGTTTTACACCACATTCCCAAGTCCCCATAACGTTCTGGTAGGGACCATTTGTGATGTCACCTCTCTGACCTCATTTCCTACTACTTCCCTTTACCCAGATGCTTCCAGCTCATCTCCACAATCTTCTTCTAGCACTCCAAACATACGCCTGCTTCAGGGACTGTGGATTTTCTGTTTTAATTTCCCAGTTTGTTCCTCTACAACAGGCGTCCTCAAACTCCGGCCCGCGGACCACGTGAAGCTGTGTGAATTGTATTTGTTCCCGTTTCGTTTTTTACTTCAAAATAAGATATGTGCAGTGTGCATAGGAATTTGTTCATAGTTTTGTTTTATTTTTTTTTTTTATAACTATACCCCAGTCCTCCAACGGTCTGAGGGACAGTGAATTGGCCCCCTGTTTAAAAAGTTTGAGGACGCCTGCTCTACAACATCCATATGAATAGCTTTCTCAGTTCACCCAAGTTTTTGTTCAGAAGTCACCAACAGAGAAATCTTCCTTGGCCCTATATTTATTTTCTTCTAGGCACCTGCTGTCATCCAATGTTTCATGTACCTACATGTCTGTTTATTGTGTTTTATACTCAATTCAATTATAAGCACCATATGAGAACAGAAAACCTATGTTTGTCCACTGCTGTATTCCCAATCTGACATATCATAGATAATCAATATTTTTAAATAAATCAATACGTGGGCCTTCTAGATTTTGTTCGCTAGACTATCAGACCAGTGAGTGTGCTAATGGAAGGTGGACGAATGTAAAGAGCTTAGAAATCAGACAGATCTGGCTTGAATACTTCATGGATGACTTTAAATGAGATACTGATTCTCGCTGAGCATCAATTTCCTCTGTGAAAGTGGGGACATGACCCTGGAGGACCATTGTGAGAATAGCATGGGGCAGGCCAGTGGGAATACCTGAGGAGAATTAGGTTAAAGTGGGCCCCAGGTTTAGGCTCCCCCCACCCAGCAGAAGTTTCAAGGAGTTGATTGGATTCCCCATTTGTGCTACAGAGGAGCCGGAAGTATGCTTTAGTTATTTCTTAATCCTGAAAGAGTGGGAGATTGTGTAACCCTCACTGGGGCCCTTTTGGACCAAATATTTCATCAAAATATTGTGAAACAGGGAGCAACAGGGAGCCTCCTCTGGCCAGCATGCATCAGGGCTTGTGCTAA
This sequence comes from Loris lydekkerianus, assembly GCA_963574355.1. Taxonomy (NCBI): domain Eukaryota; kingdom Metazoa; phylum Chordata; class Mammalia; order Primates; family Lorisidae; genus Loris; species Loris lydekkerianus. The sequence goes on along the minus strand of CAUYPK010123328.1, from coordinate 9,169 downwards.
GTGGGATGTGCTCAGAGGATGGAAGGAATCCCTAAGGGCCTTGCTGCCCACCCCCATGCCTTTGCCCTCATGGGGATGACTGGGGAGAAGCAAGTGCACTCCATGGAACCACTGGGCCAAATCCCTAAGCTGTCCCCTAGGGCCATGTGGAAAAGCAATGTCTTTTGTCCAATGTTTCCCAAGGTGACATTTAAAGTTTGTAGTTTTGCAGAAGAGAGACAGGAGGAAAGGAAAGGCCATTGATAATCACATTGAAAACTTATGTTCTGGAAAATTAGCTACTCACTTCCACAGTCCAGCCACAATTATATTTAATCCTATTAATCTATAAATTGGATTATTGTCCTCATTTTCCAGATGAGGAAACAAGACTTGGCAAGGTGTAGTATTTGCTTGCACATGAACTTGTAAGACCTTACTCTTCTCCAAAACTCGCTTTTGTCCTTTACTGGTTCTGCAACCTTAGAAGCTGTGCCTCATCTTATGTATTTGTGTTCTGTGTTGTAAAACATAATGAGCAACAATAATGACACTTACTCATAAAACTGTTGAATAAGCTGTTGAGAATAAGGGACTCAGCCCAGGGACTTGCCCACCATATGTGCTCAATAAATGTTTGCTTACCGTCTAACAATATTGTCAATAAAGTAAACCAACCAGATTCAGAAGCCAAGATTCTGACTGTAACTGACCTTATTCTGAGCTGCTTCTCTTCTATAGCACCAAACTAGTCCACTAATTTGGGCCACAGTGTAGACCTTATGGCCCAAGAAATTCACATTCTTAAAGGTCTTGAACTGCACAGCTTCTGTGGTCTCTTCCAAACATTAAAATTCTATAATTCCAGTGGGAGAATTCAACATCCTATTCTCAGAGGTCTCCAGGAAAGGAAGTCTGGATTCTTCTCTGGAAACACATCCCTTTTTGGTACCTCCCTTCTCTTCAGGATGCCAAGGATCTCTGCCCTCAATGGAATTCATCCTCCCATACATTTGGTTACTCTCACAAGTAGTTTCTGGCACTATCATCAAAGTGATCTCTCTTCAAGGATGTAAAACAGGACAAAAAACAAATCTTGTATTGTAAACTCAAAAATGCAATCAGGGCAGGCAAAGCAAAGGAAGAAGCTATGAGAATCAGTGATCAATGGTAAGAGATAGTCTGTGACCCACCTCCCCCAAGTGAGTTGGGTCTTTTATTCCCCAGATATTCCTAGTATAGAGCAAAGTCAAAGGAACAGAGACTCTGAAGATTTCACCTAAAATTAGAATAACTTTTCTCTCCTGTTCCAAGTAATAGCAGGACAGCAGACTGGTTCCTTATATCCAGACAGTATCAGCTTTATTCCATAAAATTGTTAGGGCAACTATGGTTTCCCTCATCTCCTGACAGCTTGGAAGAGGTGAAGGAGCCAATAGACACAGCATCAGTCTTCCAGTGAATATTCAACTTCAAAGAAGCAGTGGCCACTGTAAAAGAGGTGAAGTCACAGCCTCGGCAAACCTTTGAAGCTGAAGCAGAAGATGTAAATTAAACACAGACAAGCAGCGGATAAAAATAAAATCCTTGAGGGAGAAGCATAACTCCTCTGCAATGGGTATGAAAGTAAAGGAAGCTGGCTAAGGCAAGGAGAAGACAAAGGTGCATGATGTAATTGCACTGTGAAAAGGCAAATTAGATGGGAAATACAATGAAAATCCATGGAAGTTGTAAATCATCTACTTTATCTGAGAATCTGTAAGAATCAAAGTGGCAGCAAAGTCAATGTTCTTAATATTCAGTTCATTATCAACCCTTGTTGGAGCCAGGAAACATGCTTTTATTTGCTGTTTCTGTAAGAATGTTGTTCTGATCTGTGACAGGGACTCTATACTTTATGTAGGGAGGACACATGCCAAGTGTCATTCCCAAGTCCTTTGTAGTTTTTTTATGTTTCCTTAGTTGAATAATTAATTTTTGTATTCATTATTCATTCAACAAACTTTTTTTGTGCCTTCCATACATATACCAGGTACTCTACTAGATGCTAGATAAATAAATATGAACATGAACATTGCCACAACCCTGAAGGAGCCATAATCCTATATAAAAACTCATTTAAATGGGCAATTAGAAAACAACATATTTAGTTTGTGATGGAAGGGAGCAAATGTTTCCAAAGGTAGACAGAAAATAGAGATTTGAAGAGTATCCCAAAAATTCATGTCTACCTAGAACTTCAAAATGAAAACTTATTTGGAAATGGAGTCTTTGCAGGTGTAATTAGTTAAGATGAGATCATAGCAGGTCAGGGTGGGTTCTAAATTCAACGATTGTATTCTTTTTAAGAAGAAAGATCGCACACTCAGACACACACATGGGAAGGAATCCCATAACCATGGAGGCAGAGGTGGAAGACCTGTAGCTAGGGGCCACAGAAGGCCAAAGCTGGCAAGAGCCACAAGAATTGGTCAGGACAGATTTTTCCCTAGAGCCTTCAGAGGGAACACAGCCTTGCCATTACTTATTTTAAACTACTTAATTTGCAATACTTTGTTAGGGCAGCTGCAGGAAACTAGTACACAGAAAAAGGCTCTCAAAGCACTAGTGGTGAGAAATGAGATGTCCCAAGATGGTTGTTGGTGTCATCATGTGGCTTTCACTTAAGGAAACTAACTTCCATTGTTAGTCAAAAAGCCTTACTTTACTCACCCAGGGGTGGCCCACATTCAAGACTGAGGATTCAGATTCTCTTCTCCTGGAGTTTGAATCTTTAAGCTGATCACAGCTCCCGGAAGCAACTGGCAGTTTTGCTTCCTTGATTCCAGAAGTTGCCCTGTTTCTTACACTTCCTAAAGTCCAGTTCTTTAGCTTTTCCTTTTTTGTTCTCTTAAGTTAAGCAAAATTGGCAATTATTGCTTGCAACCAAGAAGTTTAACTGATAACAGAGCTTGTGATGAATTTTCCAATTATTCTTTTATAGAGTACATGATAATCTTCCCTGTCTAATACATCTTTGTTTCTATTTTTCTTTGTTCTAATGCAAGAAAGCTTTTGCTCTATTTCTGGCTACATGTGACAATGATGGAAGATCCAAAAGTACAATAAGCATGCTCTACCCCTTAATAAAATAATATCTTGGTTCATGAAGGTCTATTCTTCTGGAATCCCTTTTCATTTAACTAACTTCACAAATCCAAAAGTATTCACCTTTTAAAGACTTAAGACATGTCTGGAAGGATGAATACAATACATAACACACTCATTGGAGTTTAACTAAACTGAGGTGCCATCAATTGTACATAGACTACATTTAGACCAATCACTTAAACTTCTTGAGCCATAGGTTTCCCAGATCATATCCCACCCCTGGTTAATAAGCTAGAAAATAGAAATAAACTCAGACTGTCATAAGAAAAAAAAGTAGGTTATTCTAATTTTAATTGTTGGTATCAAGAAGCATCAGGGGGCAAGCACTCAGCCCAGTGCCTAACATGTGGGAGATGCTAAAAATATCAGTCTTCTCCTTTTATCCTTCTTCTAATCCTGGTCTTTTAAAAACTTTGCTAACCACCATCTCAGAGCCTATCTTTTAATATCCTCACTCAGACCTGTAGCTAACAGATAATTGAGAATGATAAACTGATAAATGAGAAGAACTGTCTTTTCTGCCCTATCCTTTTGAGCTGAGATCTCCTGACTAAATGGTCCTTAGCCCAGAAACTCCTTCTCCAACCTCAGAAGCATAGGAGAAGATTCCTTTGTACACAACGTTACTTATCAATTCAATCCAGTCTTGGGGCATATTTTGCTTTTTTTTTTAATTAAAGCATAACTGTGTATATTTATAGGGAACAGTGTGCTAATTTGGTATACAATGTGGAATGCTCACAATAAACTAATTATTAGAACCATCATATCACTTACTTATTTGTTGTGGTCAGACATTCATACTCTACTCCTAATAGATTTGAAATATACCTCACCTATTGTGCACAATGCAATGGTACATATTTTGCTTTTTGAAGTTCAAATATTCATGTTTCTTTTCCCAAGGTATTTATAGAGGGAAAAACTAATACCTCAAGTCATAATATGTACATCTATATTTTTTTAAATGTGCACAAGCATTTTATTTGGCTATCTCCAGGTCCCCAAAGAAATTTTAAGGTATATTATCATTTGGATAACTTAAGGATTCATCTCAACAGTAGCCCAAACATTCTTTCAACAGAACAGCTAGCCATCAGCATGTGTTTAATCTTGTGAATCAATTGATATTTTTACCCCTTCAAAGGTATACACTATTTATTGATTGTGAATCTCTCTCAATTGCGTATAAGAAAAACTGACTTCTCATGGACACAACTTGATTTCCCATTTGACATCTTCATTTCTACACCAGTGTAAGTGAGTTTGCAACACTTGCTTAGGCCAGACTGTTAAAACAACCACTTGGATAGTTGGTAAGAGATTTACCTCCTGATTATCATGTGGAAATTTTTAGAAACAAGTCATCTGTAATATCAGTGTACTGGTCTATCAACTGGGTCACAGATCTCACCCCACTTTACATTCCCTCTAGGGTAGCAATTATCTAATTTTCCTACAGCGTGAATGATTATCTAATTTTATCATTCAAACTGGAACACTTTTAAGAGTGAAAGGGGGTGTAGTTAATAAGCTAGAAAATATGAATAAACTCAGACTGTCCTAAGGAAAAAAATAGGTCTCTCTAATTTTAACCATCAGTTCTATACTCCATCTCCTCCTCCAGATACTAAGCTCCCAATCATATTTAGCTTAACTCTCCTCTGCCTCCAGCATCTAACAGAGTTCCTGACACAGAGAAAAATCTCCACTTCAATTATGACCCTGTGTCAAAGCAAGAACATAGATAAATTATCTCCTTCAATGTTACAATGCTTCTGTTATAATCACTAACATACAGCATACGTTAGAATTACATCATGCAGCAATTGTCCAATCAGCTCTTTGTCCTTCAGACCCCGAAACCCAGCTGTATTAGGGGATATCCTTGCATTCCTATAGCATTCTATCCTTCCATCTTCATGGTGAGCACGCTCTAGTATAATTGTGGTTTCACAGAAGGTCTTGCCTCTTAGCCCCTGAGCTCCTCTGGGTTTCCTTTCATCTCTGTACCAGCATTTAGTACAGAGCTTGTCACAGAATAAGAATATAATAAGTGCTAGCTGAATGAAAGGATGGGTGGATTCATGAATGCAAAAGTGAAATATCCAGATGGAAAATGAGAAAATCCCATATGCCAACTTGCTCTTTGGTTTGCCTGATGATAACTAATTAGCTACTAGGTAATATCTATTATTATATGGCATCATGGACCCATTGACTAACATAAACTTAGAGGCAATTCCAGATGTTAGTGAGGTGGTAAAGTATTCTACTATGTCATCAAAGACTTAATCTGATGCTAGAGTCACCTATGGCAAAAATTTATTTAAAGGTGAGCATAGGGCTAATGTTCATATAAAAATCATCCTTATATTTGTTGCTGGTTAACATTTTTGTTCAGTCTTATGAGAGAATAAGGAGAGTGATTAAGAACCTAGAAAATAGAATTCATGATAAAAGGTTAGAGGAATTGGAGAGATAAAAAGCATATATATAGTATATATATATAGCCATTCAGCGAAATCTCATTATCCAATATCAATGTATTCAAATGATAGCATAACTTAAACTGACAACTATGTATCCAATGACTATGTAACAAATGACCTACTGTTCTTTAAAAAAGAAAAAGATGATAATCAGAAACTGTTAACTTAGCTATCATTTTTTAAGATTTCTACCCTCCTCTATCTTAGATTATCAAGGATTTATTTTATATGGAATTTCCCAGGCCACCTTCTGAATGGCCATGGAGGTGGTAGTTTAGCCAATATGACCAAAGGGAATTATGCCCCAACCCCTTTTAGTTCATGCTGTGCTCTAAAATGGCAAATGTTAAGAAGATTCTTTTAAAAAAAAAATCCTATTTCTCAAAATGCTAGTGTCTATTCATTCATTCCAAGTATTTATTGGGAGAAGCGCTGTGCACCAGGCTCAGTGCTAAGCCCTAGAGATATAGAAGCTACAACAGACAAGCTATTTGCATTACTGTAAAAAAGTTTCAATGACATTCTTTCCCTACAAAGCTTAAGGGTGTCTGGAAATACACTAGAAAGTCATATCACTAGGTTAATCCATCTCCAAAGTATACATATTCAGATTTGGGGGTAAGGGAAGCAGAAAATTAAACTATTATTTTAATCTTTTTCACCCACTTATGTTTCAGATGAGTACTTATCCAAGAGAAAATGGCATACAGATCAAATGTTCTAAAAGATTTTTAAATAGCTAAGATAAGTCCCATTTGTTTATTTTTGTTGTTGTTGCAATTGCTACGGCAGTCTTCTTCATGAAGTCTTTCCCCAGGCTGATCTCTTCCAGTGTTTTTCCTATGCCTTCTTTGAGAATTTTTATTGTTTTGTGCCTTAAATTTAAGTCCTTTATTCATCTTGAATCAATTTTTGCGAGTGGAGAAAGGTATGGGTCCAGTTTCAGTCTTTTACATGTGGATATTCAGTTCTCCCAACACCATTTATTGAATACCTTTCCCCCAAGGTATTTCTTGTTTGCTTTATCAAAGATTACATGGTTGTAAGATGTCAGTTTCATTTCGTGGTTTTCTATTCCATTCCAAATGTCTATGTCTCTATTTTTTGTGCCAGTACCATGCTGTCTTGACCACTATGGCTTTGTAGTACAGTCTAAAATCTGGTATGCTAATGCCCCCAGCTTTGTTTTTATTACTAAGAACTGCCTTAGCTATTATGGGTTTTTTTCTGGTTCCATACAAAACATAGAATCATTTTTTTCAAGTCTTGAAAGTACAATGTTGGTATTTTAATAGGCATGGCATTGAATCTGTAGATTGCTTTCGGAAGCATAGACATTTTAACAATGTTGATTCTTCTCAGCTATGAACATGGCATGTTCTTCCATTTGTTAATATCCTCTGCTATTTCCTTTCTTAAGGTTTCATAATTTTCTTTACAGAGGTCCTTCACCTCTTTTGTTAGGTATATTCCTAGGTATTTCATTTTCTTTGAAACTATGGTGAAGGGAGGTTTGTCCTTAATTAGCCTCTCATCTTGACTGTTATTGCCGTATACAAAATCCACTGACTTGTGGATATTGATTTTATATCCTGAGACATTACTGTGTTTTTTGATGACTTCCAGGAGTCTTGTGGTTGAGTCTTTGGGGTTCACTTAGTATAAGATCATATCATCACCAAAGAGGGAGAGTTTTACCTCCTCTGCTCCCATTTGGATGCCTTTTATTTCCTTCTCTTGCCTAATTGTATTGGCTAGAACTTCCAGCACTATGTTGAATAGTAATGGTGACAGAGGACAACCTTGTCTGGTTCCAGTTCTAAGTGGAAAAGCTTTCATTTTTACTTGATTCAGTAAAATATTAGCTGTGGGTTTGTCATAAATAGCTTCTATCATTTCCAGAAATGTGCCATGTATGCCTATACTCTTCAGTTTTCTAATTAGAAAATGATGCTGGATTTTAACAAATGCTTTTTCTGCATCTATTGAGAGGATCATTTAGTCTTTGTTTTTGCTTCTGTTAATGTGGTGGATAACATTTATGGACTTGTGTATATTAAACCAGCTTTGCAACCCTGGGATGAAATGTACTTGATTATGATGTATGACTATTTTGATGATAAGCTGTACTCTATTGGCTAGGATTTTGTTGAGAATTTTTGCATCTATATTCATTAGTGAAATTGATCTGAAATTCTCCTTTTTAGTTGGGTCTTTTCTTTGTTTTGGTATCAGGGTGATGTTTGCTTTGTAGAACGTGTTGGGGAAGATTCCTTCCTCCTCAGTTTTTTGGAATAATTTCTACAGTATGGGAATTAGCTCTTCCTTGAAGGTTTGATGGAATTCTGGGGTAAAGCCATCTGGACCAGGGCATTTTTTTGTTGGAAGATTTTTGTTTCTTTAATCTCAGTGCTTGAAATTGGTCTGTTTGGGGGCTCTATTTCTTCCCGGCTCAGTCTAGGCACAGGGTGTGATTCCAAATATTCTTTTCCTTCACATTGTCAAATTTCTGGGCATAGAGTTTCTGGTAGTATTCAGAGATGATCTCTTGTATCTCTGCAGTACCCCTTTATCATTTCTTATTGAGTTTACTAGAGATTTTACTTTTCTATTTCTGGTTATTCTAGCCAAAGGTTTATCTATTTTATTTATTTTTTTAAAAAACCAACTCCTTGTTTCATTGATTTTTCTGAATGATTCTTTTGTTTTCAATTTCATTGATCTCTGATTTGATTTTGGATATTTCTTTTCTTCTGCTAGGTTTAGGCTTAAATTGTTCTTCCTTTTCCAATTCCATCAGATGGGTTATGAGTTTGTTGATGCCTTCTCTTTCTGTTTTTTGAATGTAGGCCTTTAAAGCAATACAGTTTCCTCTCAAAACTGCTTTTGCAGTATCCCACACGTTTTGGTAGCTTGTGTTTTTATTGTTGTTGTGCTCAAAGAATGATTTAATGATTCCCTGTTTTATTTCTTCCTGCACTTAACTGTCATTCAACAGAAGGCTGCTTAATTTCCATGCCTTTGTGTGTGGTTGCACATTTTTGCTGGAGTTGAGTTCCACATTTAGTGCCTTGTGTTCTAAGAAGATACAAGGTAAAATACTACAGCTTGTTAATCCATTACTCTGTTGGTGGAAATTTAGACTATTTCCACATTTTGGTGATTGTAAATTGAGCTGCAATAAATAGCCTAGTATAAGTGTCCTTACAATAAAAGGATTTTTTTTTCCTTGTGGGTAGATGCCCATAATGGGATTGCAGGATCAAATGGGAGGTCTAGCTTGAGTGCTTTGAGAGTTCTCCATACTTCCTTCCAAAAAGGTTATATTAATTTGCACTTCCACCAGCAGTGTAAAAGTGTTCCTTTCTCTCCACATACACGCCAGAATATGCAGTTTTGAGATTTTATGATGTGGGCCATTCTTGCTGGGGTTAGATGGTATCTCAGGGTGGTTTTGATTTGCATTTCTCTAATAATTAGGGATGATGAGCATTTTTTCATATGTTTGTTAGCCATTTGTCTGTCTTTAGAGAAGGTTCTATTCATGT
>CAUYPK010123326.1:0-59618 GCA_963574355.1 Loris lydekkerianus | reverse complement strand
AAACTGTGAGAGTCAGAGAGCCACACCACTCAGTGACCTGCCAAAACAGACAAACACTCACACAAAAGCATATAATTTTAACAATAATATATTAAACACATAATATAACATGCTCAGTCAGGTGTTTTTTGTTACCTTGTTGTGATGGGATAATCTCAGTGGGATTTCTGGCATCTTTTGTTTTCAGTAATCTTCTGCAAATCAGGTTTGTATTCAGTTGTAGCCACTCGGAGCAGTCCTTTACATGAGTGTCAGTCAGAATGGACCGGTGCTTTGATTTCATGTGTTTCCCCCCTGGGGGCGGGACTACGCACTCAGAGATCTCTCCTCAGAGGTCCCTCCTCAGAAGCAGCATAACAAAATCCAAACTTGGCAAAGAGCCTCAGTATACAAAATAATGATAGGAGGCAATGAGCCGCATTCATTTTGGCTGGGAGCCGCATGCGGCTCGAGAGCCGCGTGTTTGCCACCCCTGGGTTATATTATAAGTCCACAGTGATCAAAATAGCATGGTACTGGCATGAAAACAGAGCAAGAGACATATGGAACTGAATAGAAAACCAATAGATGAAATTGGTCTCTTATTGCCATCTGATCTTTGATAAACCAAACAAGAACATATGCTGGGGGAAAAAAATTCTTCTTCAATAAATGGTGCTAGGAGAACTGGATAACCATATGTAAAAGAAAAACCAGACACGTGACTTTCACCACTTCAAAAAATTGACTCAAGATGGATAAAAGATTTAAATATGAGATATAAAAAATAAAAATCCTGGAAGAAAGTGTGTAAAAACTCTTGAGGGTATTGGCCTGGGGAAAGATTTTATAAAAAAGAATTGAGCAGCAATTGCAACAACAACAAAAATAAACAAATGAGACTTAATTAAACTGAACAGCATTTGCATGGCTAAGGACACAACAGTTAAAGCTAATAGACAACCTTCAGAATAGGAAAAGATATCTGCCTGTTATAAATCTGACAATGGTTTGATAACTAGGATGTATAGAGAACTCAAATTAATCAACAAAAAAGAACAGTCTCATCTATCACTGGGCAAGAGACACGAACAGAACCTTCTCTGAGGAAGACAGACGAATGGCCAATAAGCTTATGAAAAAATGATCATCATCCCTAGTCATCATCCCTGAGATATTACCTAACCCCAGTAAGATTAGCCTACATCACAAAGGCCCTAAATTGCAAATCCTAGCATGGATGTGGAAAGAGGGGAACACTTTTACACTGTTGGTGGGACTGCAAACTAAAAAAGCCTCTTTGGAAAGAAGTATGGAGAATTCTCAAAGAACTAAAATTAGATCTTGATTTAACCCTGAAATCCCACCCCTAGTCATCTATCCAGAAGAAAAATATCATTTTATCCTAAAGACATTTGCACTAAATTATTTCTCACAGCTCAATTTATAACTAACAAGATGTGGAAACAACCTAAATGCCCATCAATTTAGGAATGGATTAACAAGTTGTGGTATATGTATACTATGGAATACTATTCTGCCATAAAAGATGGTGACTCTGCATCTTGTGTAGAGATGGATGGAGTTGAAACATATTTTTCTTAGTAAAGTATCACAAAAATGGAAAAGCAAATATCTGATGAACTAGATACTAGTGTGAAGTCAGAAGATAATCTAATTCACCCCAACTGAGGAGAAAAACTCATTTCAATTCAAGTTGGGGGGAAGGGGAATGAGGGAAGGGGTAAAGGGAAGAAGGGGGGTTGGAGTGTTCCCACTTAGTGGGGACCATGTAGGGTATATGGTACACCTTTTTGGTGTGGGACTGGGACACAACTACGAAAGGGACTCTTCCCAACAAACTGAAATATTGTGATCTGGTTGTTTGTACCCTCACAGCTGATCTTTGATAAACCAATAATGTTTATTTCACATTAACCTGAAATTAAAAAAAAGAACCTGTTAAAACTAAACATGTTAATGCACATAAAAGAGTTGACACAATACCAGAAATACCTTGTCTTGACATACATTTAATAAAAATATTGGGGAATAAATGAGAAAAGAACACACACACACACACACACACACACACACACTCTTCATCAGATTCACAGTCTTTCTGGGAGATGGCTCAGCCCAATAGCTCCCTGAAATATGTCCCCCTCTTTCATCTGACTTAAAAGTAGGGTGTTCCTTGTCATTTTCCTTCCTTCTGCATCATGTTCCCATCCTATTTCTGTGTTACAGAAAATCCAAGAACATGGGTGAATCACTGTAAGGGACTCCCCTCATAGTCATAGAAAAAAACAGAGGGAAAGGGCAAGCAAAGGTGACATTAAAGTATGGCTGGAAAAAGAACTAACATTCACATTTAAGGAAGTCAAATTGTTCAAGAAGGCGTGGTGACCTCTTCTGTACATTGGGGAAGGAAAAAAAAATAAGCAATTTATTTGTACATGGCTCATGGAAAAAAATAGCCTTGGGTAGAAATTACTTATGTAGTGAATTTATGTTGGCTTGTAAGACAGATAATACTATCAGGAAATGAGGTCAGAGGAGCAGGGAAGGCAAATAGTAGGAGGGGCTTTCATGGGAGAGGTTGCCTTTACTATATGTGGACTAAACAGCTGGTGACATTTTTTAAAGTCCTAAGTTAAAAATGTACCACTTTTTAAAAAATCCCCCCAAGCTAAACCTGACATTTTACTTTGCATGCAGTTTGAAGTATAACCATGTTTGAAGTATAACAATAAAAATAGTGTAAGTAGACATCTTATTAAGAAGCAGAAACACCTGGAGCCTTTTTAGTACTGCTGTGTATTACAGGTCTGTTCTGGGGATCTCAAATTCAAATGCCTAATGGGGCTCAGTAGGGAGTGTTAGTGAGTCCAACAGAACTAAATCAGGGAGACAAGAGGGAATGGTGGGGACTGTAGTGACATGGAACAAACAGAAGCTTTTAGAAGGGGTCAGCTGCTTCTCAGTTCCAGCCAATAAACAGCTTAGTGTTGCCAGTGCCTTTTTCAGAAGACACTAGAAATCTAAAATCCCACATGATATGCCTGGTTGTTTAATATTGGCTGCATATTTTTTTTTGTATAAAACTGCATCTTCCTTATTCTGCATACTTTAATTCCAAAACAAACAAACAAAAAAAAACAACAATACACAATATCCATCCCCTTGGTTAAACTCGGGAGGGAATAGGGCTTGAGACCCTTGTTTCCTGCCTTAGGTCTTACTCCTGCCTTAGCCTTTTTCTTAGGCGAGAAAAGGAAAAAACAGGCATCAGCACAGGAAGCCAAGTAGGTCATGGCCACTCAAGGGAACCATGGGTACATGATGCAGAGGGCAAAAGGCTGTACATATGCCCCTATATGTCAACAAAACTTATCTTTGAGTCAGATCTGGCCAACACAAAGTGACTTCTGGTTTATGCAGACCTAAGCACTCACTATGGAAAGGATGCCCAAAGGTAAGGATTTTGCCATGACTTTGTCCGTATGAGCTTCATTGGTCTATACACTGGACAGCTAGTACCTTCTCCTTGAGAGGGAATGAAGGTCAACTTAGCTCTGTTTAAGAGAAGCCATGTGTGCACTGGCTCTGTAAACAGACAGATCTGGAACTGAGGCCTTGCTCCATCACTTACCAGAACTGTATGACATTGTACAGCCTCCAGACTCCTTATCTGGACCAAGGTGATAAAAATAGTAACTAGCTCAAATGGTTATTTTAAGGATTAAATGAAATTATATATGTAATAATCCCAGCAAAATTCTAAACACATAGTAAGAATTCAATAAATACTATTTCTATTGAAAAAATAATTCTGGCCCCTCTAATTACATTCTCTGGTTAGACTTTTGTTTCCTCCTCTCCATGTCTGCGTCTACTCAACTGGAATTTGCACCAGCGTATCTTGGTCCTGCACATATCTTTTGCCTCTGAGGCAGTTTGGCTACTCAGGTTCCCACCTTTAGTACTCTGTTGGGTAGAAATTGCACCTTCCTTTCTGATTATTCTTAACAAGTAACTCTAGGTTCTGGTTACATGCAGAATAATAGAAGTTTCCATTTTGGGTGCTGGTAGAAGATTTTATATATGTATATATACATGCCCACACATACATATACTATGTACATATATAGTTCACCCTTTCTCTTCCCCCTTGAAGGCCAGTAACTACAGTTCAACCCTCTTGTCCAGAATTCCCTTCTCTAAGGCTGCTTGTAGAATCACTCTCGCATTTTTTAAATCCTCCAGGAGATGGGCCACTCACTACCTGCATAGAACCTGTTTATTGGACAACTTGTCTTTGTGATGCTCAACTAAACTTGACTTTCCGAAAGATTGTATAAACTTGACTTTCCTATAGATTGCAGCCATCAATCCTAATTTTCTTTCTCTTGAGAAGTAAAACAGAATGTGTGTAAAAGAAAGAATATAGTAGGCTGTAAACTTATGTGTCTGAAGTTTACCCTTTGAAATAGGCCATAATGAAAATCAATATAAACTTATGCCTGTGTTTCTGAGGTATTCTATTTCTAACTATGCAGGGTGACACAAACTAAATGTATATAAGAAGTATATATATGAATTTGAAATGATTAAGCATAAGAAAATTCTACTTTGTCTAATATATAGAATGATATTTGCCAAGAGTTTTCTTACCAGAATCCGCTATTGGTCATGTTTTTATGAAGAACGGCCATATGAATTGCTGATATTAGGTAGTTTGTTGTTTAAGTCACAGGTCTCTATCTATCTCCTACTGTTTGCCATCAAGTGCAATGTATGGTCAAGTTCCCTTTCTAATAATATGCCAATGCTTACTCTACCTGTGGAGGATCATTTGGTGATGCCTCTGATAAGCTCATATCAAGTACCACACCAAATGATCCTAAATGCCAAGCTTGTAGGCCACTCACTAATAGAAAGTTTTGAATATCTTAGTATGGATTTGCGTGTATTGCCATATATTTGGAAACCACTACTTAAGCTTATAAATTAAGCTTGATAAATATTTATTGAACATTTCTGTACACCAAGTACTGTTTTTATCTCTGGAAACAAAATGTAAATACATATATAGTCATTTTGTTCCAGGGTTTATGGTGTAGAGACACGTAACCTGGTTATTTGAAGATAATATGAGAAATGCTATGATTCAGAGGCACGCATCAAGTTTCTGAGAGCAGAGAGATGAAAACTGAAAACTTGGATGAGATGATGCCTTGTATGAGTCTTCAAGATTGAGTAGTTCATAATGACAGCCAAGGTTTATAGAGCACCAACTGAGTCAAGCAGTAATCTAGGGGCATTTACATGTGCTGACTCATGAAACCTTCATGTAAACATTATGAAGTGGGAGTTTTATCTCTTAATTTTTATGGATGACTAAACTGCAGCACAGAAAAATTAAATTGCTAGCCAGGGTCAAATGACTGTAAGAGAACTGATGATCATAGTGCACTGCCTTTATTTTACTCAAAAATATGTGAAAGTTACACCCAGCAGAAGGGGCAGCGTGAGAAAGGCAAGGAAAGTGGGAGGTATCAACAGGTATTATTAGAGCATGAAGCAGAAGAGGCAAGAGATTGGCCGGGCAGGAAGGGGTGCAGAAGTGCTGAGAAGGAGATCTTCAGCTGCAGGTTAGGAGATGAATCTGAGCATGGCTAGACTCCAGAAAGCAGACTATTAGAAGGCATCTGTAATAATCCAGAGACGGGACAGTAAGAGGAGAAGAACTTCTAACTTCTCAAAGTGACTGGGTTGACTTTCTCGCCAGTTTGATGGGATGACATCAAAGTCACATTTAGTTTTATGTTAGAAAATTAATGTGACATTTCTATCAACTGGGATTTTGTGGAATAAATGCACCTATTCTGCTTCTTGCTGTTTTATATTAGTAAAAATAAAAAGTATTCATATAAACTTTTATAAATTCTTTTTCTTCCTGTATTCATCAACTCTCTTACTGTGAATTCTCTGAATAAGGGTTTCAGGAACCTAATCTCACGTATTAGGGAGAGAATGTCATGGTGAAAGGAGAGTGAGATGTTAGAATATGTCAGAAGAACTGCCCATATTCTTAAGGAAATAATGATTGAAGAAACTTGGCTGGAGAAAGGACATCGTAACAGATTTGTTTCAGTTCAAGGTGCTTGAGCTAGGTCATGGTCAGTCACATTCCTGAGCACTTAGTAGGACTATATCACCCAGAGGCCCTTGCAGTTAGATGTGGCCACATGATGAAGTTCCAGTCATGGGGATGTGCCTGGAAGGATATCTGGCACATCTGGGCTTAGAACATAAAGATTCTCTCATTCATGTTCCTTCTACCTCTTGGGTTTTGAGCCGCTGAACTGGTGATCTTGGAGGCCACATATTGAACATGAAGGAGACACAAAATGAAAGGACCTCGAGTTCCTGAGTCACCACTTAAAACTTGTCAATCAAAGTGCAGCCTTTGCACTTTACATGAGTAAGAAATAAACTACTAAAACTGCCTACTATTTAGGGGTTTTTGTTAGCACTTAATACTACACACACACACACACACACACACACACACACACATATATATATATGTAAATGGACTTTGAAAAGTAAATGTAAATGGACTTTAAAATGTAAATGGACTTTGAAAAGTCAGAAATTACATGCTCAACTGAGAAGAGGCTCAAGTGTCCTGAACTCAGCAAGGGTAGATGCTAAGAGTAACTAGGATTATTCTACTGCCTTTTAAGCTTGAGTAAAACATTCTTGAATGGCATTGAAATCCCTTATGCATCTTTCTGATAATCAGTCAGAGGGACCAGGCGTGGTGCCTCACAACTGTAATCCCAGCACTCTGGGAGGCTGAGGCAGGTGGATCACCTGAGCTCACGAGCTCAAGACCAGCCTGAGCTAGAATGAGATCCTGCCTCTAAAAATAGCTGGGCATTGCCTTGGGTGCCTGTAGTTCCAGCTACTTGGGAGGCTGAGGCAAGAGGATTGCTTGAGATTGTTGTGAGCTGTGATGCCACAGCATTCTACCCAGGGTGACAATATAAGATTCTGTCTCAAAAAAAAAAAAAAAAAAAAATCAGTTGGCTTTCACAGTATAAGAGAAAAACTATGGACTTCGGGGTATTAACTCCAACTTTGCTGCACACCTGCCAAAGGTTTGCAATTCAGTTACTTTAACTTTTGGAACCTCGGTTCTCTTTTCTATAAAATAGAAATAATAAAAATGCTCTAAAAGGCGCTCCAGGAGCCCCTTGGCTGTGCCTCACTACAGAGTCCTGGGTGTTTGCTGTCATAGCTGTGGTGCACTCTGGTGAGGTTGGGGGGTGAGTGTTGGAGGCAGCCTGGCTGTGAGTCCAGGCTCCACAGCTTGTCTCTGACTTGCCAGTGACTGACTGACTTCTCTAAGCCATCATTTCTTCAGGGACAGGATGCCTAATGGAAATGCTAATTTTCCTTTCCCTTTCCTTCACACCAGGAAATAAGTTGCAGCAGGAAGGAAGCATGGCTAGGGTGCAGAGGCCTTGAGTAGCTCATGCTAGGCAACAGTTTAATCCACTAACTTCCAATTTCTCTTTTATGGCATGAGGGAAGACGGCCTTTTCTCAGTGAAGAAGCTGTGAGGACGGAATGGGATTCTAGCACAGACAGACTTTTTGTCAGAGGCTGTGGAGTTAAATGTTAATTGTTGGCGTTCATTGTGCATCTTTTTTTCATATTTTTTCTTCCCTTTCTAAACCTCCTTCAAATGTTTCTCCTTCATATCTCCCCGGGTGCTTAATAATACCTTTGCTAGAAACTTGAAATGTTTATTGGTGCTCCCTTTGTGAAAAGGAAGAGGGTGGGATGACCCGGGAAAGCATTTTGAGCCCCTGAAAGAAGCTATCATCTTGGGCTTCTGGTAGGCAGGAATGTTTAAATTAGTTGTCACTATCATTAGGGTGGTTTACAGTATGGGTATGCAATTAGAGACATTTAGGAATAAATGCTGGTGCCTTTAATTTTCCAACTATGTGACTAAGGATAACCTTGGCCTTCATTCCCTTGCATGTAAAATAGGGATAATAATACTATTTCATGGGGTCATTGTAAGGTTGAATTAGTTATTGAGGACCCCTGGTATATGCTGACCACTCAATGCCTGAGGGCTATCATTAACAGCCATTCTGACTGGGTGCTCTACCTCTCCAAAGCCCCTAGGAAGAGCCAGGAAAACCACTCTATGATTGCTGCTGGCATGGCTTATGCTTGCAATATTTAATCATTGCTCCTAATGCTGTGTTGAAATGTAAACACTGTAAAAGCTGTTTGGGTTTTGTCACTGCTGCCTTGCTAAAAGGGTTTGCATCTTTCAGTTGCTTTTATGCCCTTAAGCCTTTCTTTCAGCCAAAGGCTGCCTCAACTTGAACTGATGAATTCTTTTATTCATTCACTTTGGCTTAATTGGCAATAATGGTCATGCTTTATTTTATATTTGCTCTTTCCCCCCTTTTCTGTATGCCCTGCTAGGTACTGCAGAATCAGAATGTGTTTAACACACACTTTTTTCTTCACAGTTTCCGAAGCCTTGGTTGATTCTTTGCGTAGGATAGGAACAAGGGTCTTGGAGCCACTAACTGAACCTGTGAGACAAAGCTTTCTATGTTGTCTTCTCTTGGCCTTATTTCTCTCATGTGAAAATAAGAAAAAGAACTGAGTATTCTGTAAGGCCTACTCTGACATTTTAGGAGTATTTTTATCTTGCATTTGCTCATTCATTTATTCAATGAGTAAGTACTGATTTCATTCCACACACAAGTCTCCATTGCAGTCATTAATTTGTTGCCATATAATTGTTTGCATCTCAACACAGGGGACAGAGAAATAAAATGACGTTTTGAGGAGGTCACAGTACTTTAGGGGAGGTGCAAACAGATCACTACTCTCTAGTAATTCAGTTACTGCAATGGAGGCTTGTGTAAGTTGCAGAAGAGAAGATCAAAGTGGCCCTGGCCAGAAATTGGCAGGGATGGGCCAGAGAGGGATGGAGCCATAGACAATCATTTAAATAAGCAAAAGGGAGGTTTATTTACTTATTAATACATGGTGTCTATGCCCTCTAGGAGCTCACAATCTAATGCAGAAAACAGTAGGAGGATCATAATTCAGTTCTGTGACAGAAGAATAAACAGGGTTATCCACTCATAGGGGAAGCAGCAGCCACTTGGCCCAGATACATCCCTTTGAACTGCCCAACTCAAAATAAACCTGAGAAACATTATCTAGAGGAATATAATTTAAAAGTGATAAAAATATATTGATTTATGATATAGTTATTTATTGATTGCTTATGTGCTAGACAGTGTGCCAGGCATAACACAAAGGTACATAAGATACTTCTTTCATTATTATACAGTGTTAGGAGGGAAAACAACAAAAGGTAAAACCTAAACTTGTTACAAATTGAAAACTAGGATCCAGACTTGTTGCCTTAACCCCCTTACTTATTAATGGTGTGACCTGGAGAAAATCCCTTGACCTTGCTGCTCATTCCCCTGCTTCATACCCTCCGCTTCAAGGCCATGTCTGTGCTGATAAATCACTAATCTCTATTTCCTGATTAGTCTTCTTTTTCAGATGCTGATCAGTAGCAAGTATCTACTGGACTTCTGTACTTGGCCTTCCCCCTGGCATCTCATCCCTGGTAGGTGTAGCATTAAACTTTCTCTTTCTCCCTCCACTTCAGACTGTCTCTGGCTCCCATTTGTCCCATCCCAGTAAACCAGAACAATTTCCTTTCTCAGCCCCGCATCGCACGGTTGTCAAGCCCTGGACATTTCTCCATGCTCACCTCCACTGCTCACCTCCACCAGCATCATCTCTCCTCTGGGCTACTGTGACAGCTCCTTCAGTGGTGTCCCTACCCTGAGACCCTAGGCTTTTTCCTCTCTAATCCATCCACCCACTGTCACTAGAGTGTCCATATCACCCTTATTTTAAAAGGCTTCAGCAATGTCTTGTGGCCTACTGGGTAATATAAGCTATTAAGTAGAAACACCAGATTCTTTATGAATTTGATCCTATGTCTTTTTCCAGCCTCAGTTTACCAATTTCTTTTTAATTTTTTTTTTTTAACCAAGATGCTTATTTCTCTTCTCTTTCCTTACCGATATTATTTAAATCAAGGTTCACCTCAAGTATCTATTCCAGGAAGGGATTCTTAAAACCCTTTTGTGTCTTTTCACTCACAGGCAATATACCTGTGTATGATTCTAACCTCTGAGAGCTCCTAATAGAGCCTCCCCAAGTCTGCAACCAGACACAATCAAGTGCTGGGCTCTCCCATCCATCTTCCTCCTCTAGACCCCTCATCCGTGCACACTAGCCTGTGGCTAGCATTGAGCTAAAGGAGTGATAGTCCACAGAAATAGTCCCTAATGTCTATGGAGAGCACAAGAAACAAAATGAATCATTATGATCCTGTCTTAATGTTTATTGAGGAAGATCATCCTTTCTTAACTTTTATTTTGGCTGCTGGTGCCATGTAGGAAAAATGGCTGATGTTATAAAAACCAAGCCTCTTTGTAAGACCGCAAGCATGTTATCAGTCACCCACGGGACTAGTGACTTCAAAGAAAACAAGACATTTGTGGAAACAAAAGATGATTTGCTCTGTCAACATAAGTAATCCAGATTACTCACACTAATTAATTGTCCTGCTATGGTACATACATTAGTTTTAATTTTGTCATTTGTGTAGACAGATACAATTATGCTGGTCAGCTATTTTCTTGTATTTCAAGGATAATGGATCTCTTTCTTGCTTTAGGATGAGAGCAATAAGTTGTTGCTTGAAAATTGCTGGCGTTCCTCTTAATTTGAGTTTTAGGCTTAACAACAGCATGAGGGGAGACTGAGGTTAGACCTTAGGAGACATGCTCACCAGCAGCACTGGGAAATATCTCTGCCAATGTAAAAATGGTTCAGAAATTCTCATCTCTGTGAGATATATCAGAGATTTCTGAACATTTCCTCTGACATTGGGACTTTACAATATTCTCAGGGATATATTTTCCTTCCTTCCTTCTTTCTACTCTCACCAAGTTTAATGTCTTGTGCTTTTCAACATGGAATTCATAGATGAAAAACCTTTGTCCTTGAGGAATTCATAGTCTAGTGGTGGGAAACAGACATAAAAACAGAATTAGATATGTAAGAGAAAGAGTTAGCCAGGCAACTCTGTGAGTGGAGGGAAGGGATGGTATTCCAGACAGGGGGTAGTAGCACATGCACAGAAACATCCAAGCTAGGGAATGTGACAGATGCCAGTCGATGCATAGCTGGACCCAAGATCTACCTTATAGAGGTATAAGAGGTGAGTTGGGGACATTAGCCAGGACCAGAGAAGGAGACCTTTTCGGCTTTGAGGCAGTCCTGTGAGTGCACTACTTGTTGTCCCTCCAAGAGGGAGCCCGTCGCAGGAGCGTCCACACCAGGCCAGGCTCCCAGGAGTGCTCTCAGCCAGCATGTGGGTGTGGTGAGGGGTGCGGAGCTGCACCATTCCTATTCCACATAGGACTCCTGGGTCTCTCCAGATGGCCTGGTCCAGCTTTCTCAGAGCAGGGCTGCAGTCTCTGGCACCTCGTGCTCCACACTCCTTCCCTCCTGTTCTCCATTCAGTGTTGGGGAAGCAGCATGGCTGATGCTCTTCCCACCCACTCCTGCGTTCTCTTCCCCATGTTCTTCCTGGGCCTCTCCTGCTGCAAATCTTCTATATTTCTGATTCTGTCACAGTGTCTCCTTCCAGGAGCTGCTGCCCTGGCACAGACTCCATAAGGTGATTGGATTGTGGACTCAAGGCAGCAAGAAGTCACTGGAGGGTTTTGCCAGGGACATTGAATGATAACCTTTTTTACAGAAAGAGTCTTGTGGCTATAGTTGGAGGGCTTATTTAGGTAAAGGGAGATTTCAGACAGGGAGATCCATTAGGAGGACAGAAAAACGAAGATTTGAAATGGGGGCAATAGCACAGTGTAGACTGGGAAAAAGGTTAGAAGAGAGAAGTAAGGAGGTAAGAATAACACAGTGCTTGGTGATCTGTTGGGTCTTGACTGCAATAGAGACGGAGAGTAAAAGATGCTGATGGGGGTATCCTAGCTGCTAAGCAGGGCCACCTTCCTAGACTCCAGGAGTCTGGGGGAGTGGCTTGCTCTGGGATAATCCCCACAGTGGTATAGAAAGAGGAAGATGGCGGTGCCTGTGGTCCTTATGTAGCACTTCTGCTCCTCCAGGCTGAATATTGCAGGAAAGGAGAGCACTGGTGAGACCCCTAGGGTTTGAGGGGGTGGGCAGCATTAGGTGAGGCAGCTGAGGCAGTGGTAGTTTGTCAGCTTAGTGCAGGCACTGCAAGGGAGCTTTCTCTATTTGCCAAGGCTGCAATGATGGTTCA
Organism: Loris lydekkerianus; assembly: GCA_963574355.1. Taxonomy (NCBI): domain Eukaryota; kingdom Metazoa; phylum Chordata; class Mammalia; order Primates; family Lorisidae; genus Loris; species Loris lydekkerianus. The sequence goes on along the minus strand of CAUYPK010123326.1, from coordinate 47,197 downwards.
AATTCAGGGTGAGGGGTATGTGTCTTCAGCAGCATGCAATTTATCCTCATAACCAAAACCACTTGTACCCCATACATTTTTTGAAATAAAGACAAATTTAAAAAACACCCAATCAAACCATGAAAGTCTCCAGAAATGTACTATCTTGGAGTTGTGCAGTTTAAAAGTCTGAAATCAAGGTGTTCGCACTGCTGTGTTCCCATCACTAGAGGCTTTGGGAAGAGTCTGTTCCTGACCTCCTCCTGGCCGTGGCGGCTGCTGGCAATCCCAGGCATTTCTTGCCTTGCAGCTGCATCGCTCCAATCTCTGTTCTGTCACCATGTGACATTCTCCCTGCTCATCTGTCTCTGCGTCCTTCTCGTCATATCACAATGCTAGTCATATTCTCTCAAGATTTCCAACACCCTGCTTTCCCCTACATGGGTCAATGTCTAGGAGCTTGGGGAGTATTAAGTTAACCTTCTAATCTCTTTACAAGTCTTTAAACATTTATTTCCTTTCCTAGTAGTTAGAAGCATCCTTCCTTACTTATGAAGCTTTCATATTGCTATGTCAAGGGGACCTTTGATAATTTAGACAATACCTCATATTTTCTTCTCTCTCAACAAACTCGAATGTCAAGATTATTATCTGTCTTGAACTTAATCCAAAATTGAAACTCAGGTTGAGCTGTGAACCCTTTCTCCTTGGCATTATCAGTCCTTGAGGAAAATATTGGTCCAGCTGTGTTAGCACGCAGTCCTCACTCTCTCTTTTTTAGGAACCTTTCTGCTTTCCCGAAAGCAGCACAGGTAGCTGAGAGATTCTGATTCGGTTTCAAACATGCAGATGAAAGTTTCCTGGGGAATTTTAGAAAATATTTTTGTTTCTTCAATAAATAGCAGATAGATATGGCTGGAACCTCGTCCTCCCTTCCCTCCTGGCTTCTTGGATTAAATACAGATGTGATGTGAAATGCCGGAGCAGCTGCTTGGCACATGGAAGGACAGGCTATGACTGACATTGTGGAACCAACGACCCCAGGTCAGGCGTGTCCACTGCCAACTGCTAACTTGAGTAAAATCAACCTCTGGGCCTTAAGTCATAGAAAATTAGGTGTGGCAAATTAATACTTAGCAGTCCTCTTACTGAAGAGCAATGAATAACAGTGCTTCAGTGGGTTCCACTTCCAAGCAAAGTGATGTAATGAAAACTGCCTTGACACTGCGTCTCCAAAATAGGATCCACATTCTTATTACCTGTAATTGATACCCTAGCCGAGACTAGACTCTAAGGTTTTTTGAAAATTTCTCGGGAATGTAATTGGGGTACAGAAATATATACATAGAAAATAGTTAAGTGAAATTTGAAGTTTTGAGACTATGGTAGTGGAAAATGGCGTTTATTTCTATGACAAAAGTTTTTTATTATTATTATTTGTCTTTTCTTGCCTCAGGGTAAACTGTCAAAATGGACCAGTCTTAACATCAGGATTCCCCAAGGTAGGTATTCCATAAAAACATGAGTTAAATAAAAAATAGGCCCTTTAGTAACAGCAGTGTGAGGCAGATGCCCACCCATGGTCTCAGGACAGCACGAAGCTTCATTATCCTGAAAGCACTGGTATAGTTAGGATCATACACTGTCTCCTTACGCTGTAGCTGTGCTTAGAAGCTGCTTACTCACTTTCTTTTTATCCGTTCTCTTGTGGAATTCTTGAAGCAGATGAGGAGTAGAGAGGAGAGGTCCTACACTGCAAGGGGGCAGACTCAGAGAGACTGAATGTGGTCTTAAAGGAAAAGCACAGAAGGCAGTTGGAGAGAGGGGTCTCACATCACCTCCAGGCAGATTCCGGCACCTATCTGATATAACTGGGGATGGCATTTTTGAAAACAAAAGGCGAGAACTCTCCAGTTGGCTCCCATGGAGGGAAGAACATGATGGATGCCGCTGGTCTCACTGGTCTTGCTGTGGCAGGAAGGTTGATTTGTGAGCACAAACCCATGTCTGAGGTTCAGGAGCTCCCCCAAACAATGGGGGAACATTTTGAGGAGTAGATTGAGGTGTGGCCAGTCACACTGCCTGAGTCTTTATAATTTGAAATGTTGCTACAAAGGTGATCTTGCTTTTGGTTTCAGGGCCGTAACTATTAAAAATACAATTAGAAAACATAAATGGTATTTGAAGACACTCAAGCAGTGAATTACAGTGACGGTCCTGATTTTGTATTCCTCCTGGTGTCCATTTAACTCTACACAACCCTCCCTCCAGATCAGCTACTGACAGCCAACCTTCAGGCAGCAGAGTCATCCAGCCACGTCTCATGTGACCCTGACAGTTGACAGACAAACATTTGGTGCATGACACTGAGATTTAGAGATTGGTTATTATGTAGCACTATAGGGCAATGAATAAGTAGTATGTTCTTTAAAATGAGTGATAGTAGGAATATTATAGCATCCCTCTGAGCCTCGGTTTTGTATTTTTTAATCTATAAAATATTTATTATAAGACCTAACACACCAGCATATTTTGAGTATTAAATATGATGACTCAGCATGTAAGAGATTATTTCTGAGAAACAGTGAAGACTGAATCTATGATTTTAAAGATGTCATTACAGCATAGTTATCTGTGTTTCTGCCCAGAGTTTGTGTTCCAAGTCCTATTTCTGCATTCCAAGCCTTGGGGATGTGGCTGAACCTGGGGGTCCTGGTAGTGCATTCCAAGCTTCCGAGGAGGACACTGTTAGAGATGTTTTCAAATAAAATTCAGTGAACTTTTGCAATGTTTTCATCAGTTCTTGTTCCTGGCCACTCCGAACTTTCTTCATCAGGGATGCTTTCTCCCTCCTCAGAACAATGTTTAGTCTATTTGTACACTTTTTTTTTTCATGACATTATCCCTATTAAATTGGACTAAAATGTCCCTCATATCACTTTCATTTTTGCCGAGCTTTACAAGAAATCTAATGTTTGTTTGTTGCTCTAATTTAGGCTCTCACATTCTCGTGACAACACAAAAATACACAACAATAAGGAACACCACTCAGCAAGACACTGATACACCTTGACATGGACACAGTGGTAAGACGCTGAGATGGCAAGGTCATGAAAGCTCCCTGAGTTGTACAGTGCTGCCTATGTTAAGTGTGTGATGGCAAGTGTGTGAACTTCATTGTAAACCTCGTAGAACAAACCAAGTGTGTGCAGAATTGGCCTTAACCAAGAGGTAAACGACACCTTTGGAATGTTAAATTGGAAAAGATTTTATGAGAAAAGTGGCAAAGTGGCTTTGGAGCTGGCGTGCACTGAGTCATAATCTGGGCTTCCTCATTTGTTGGTGGTAAAACTGTAATGGTTTATGAAATCTCGGTGGGCTTTGGTTTTTTTGCCTTATAAATGGGAAAAAAAAACAAGTATGTTATAAAATTGTTGAGCCCCTTAAAAGAAATGCATACATCTAAGGCATCAGAGAAACAGTGGGCACTGTTGCAGCTGGATGTTGGGAACCTTGCCCTTTTTATTTGGACATGGAATATAAGGATTTGTGGAGCAGAGTCAACTGCCATCATTAGTAATTTGAAGTGCTGACTTGTCAGAGGTGATCAGGATAAAGAAAGCAGCAAATAAGTTATTCTTGTGTGTTTCTCAGTTTTAATGTGCAGATTTTGACTTTCTTTTGTGTTGCCTTTCTCTATATCTAGGTACAAGGTGGCCCAGTACAACAGCTGTAATTTATTTTTAAATGTGCAGCACAGTGAGGTGACTGGCCTTCTACACATCAGTGTCACATTGCAAACACATGACCTTCTTAGTATTGACCATCTGCTTTTCACACTCATATGTCCACAGTAATGTATACCATATGGCCCTGCTTTGAGTGTCTCGGCAGCTCCAACTCTCAATGTTAATTATGTTCCCTTACATTTGTGTGGCACTCTACAACTCAGCAAAACTCTTCTCATGTATCACTTCAGTTTTGATCTTCTCAACAACCCTATCGAGTTTACAGGTTTTAAGTAGTAAATATTGTGTCCAAAGTTACAAAATCAGTAGATGTTGTTCTAAATTGCAAAGTGGTAATGGCCCTAGGCATTCCCGGAGACCTTTGCTATGCCTGTTGCTATGCCAGGCTCTTGACCTTCTACTTCTTTCATCATTGCAAAGCATACAACCTCCCGTGTGGACGACTGGATGCCTCCTTTGTAGTTACTGTTCAATCCTATTTCTTAGGATTGTTTTTTCATATATAGGTTGGAATGTGCTTAAGAAAGAAAGGCTCCAAAAGTAGCCGTAGATGGTATTTGATGCATAAACTGATCACAATTACCTCATTTTCCTTTGTCAGTGACTGGTAAACAGATGGGCCTGTGGTCTAGTTCGGCTAAGGAATTGAAAGAGAAGTTTGCAGGAGGCTTTTGGAAAAGGACTGTACCCGTCCCCACACTGCCCTAGCTTCCACACATTATAATGAGAAAATACTGAAAGGTGCACATGGAGAGCCCCCAACTCTGTGTACCCTGCTTTCCGTGTCTCCACGGCCATGCAAGGCAGGGTGGGGGGCTGATGTCGGGAGCCTTGGCAGCCATGTTAACCATGGAGAGAAAGCAAAGAAAGCAAAACACAACAGAGAAGCCGACCGAGAGTCCGGAGAGCTACGTAATTAATCAAGCTGGAAAAGTCTGCTTTCAGATTTCTTGTTAAGTGAGATAATCCAAAGCTTTCATTGTTGGAGCCATTCTCGGTCACATATTCCATCGCTTAATCTTGATATCATCCTAGATGGCCTCAGACGGGTACCGTGATCATTGTCCCACAGTTGACAAAATGGAGGAATGAAGAGTTTATGTTGTCCAAGGTCACAAGTTCAGAGAGCTGCAAGTTTGGGATTTGAACTTTGGTGTGTCTGAGTGGGCCACGAGATAAAATCGCCTAATTCAAACTTTTGTTTGACAGTGGGCCTCTCTTCATATTTGTGCATCTCAACACCAGGGAAAGCAGCGTCTAGAGGTAGAAAGAGCAGAGGGCTAGGAGGTAAAAATTCCAATTTTAAGTTCTGTTTCTACCACTTTATAAAGGGTGCTACTTTGGGCAAGTTTCTTGATCTCTCTGAGACTCGGGTTTCTTTTTTATCCATCAGATGAGAATAATAACCTCTGGCCTATTTCCTTTGAGGGCTATAGTGAAGATGACAAGAAAAAAGGCATGTGGAACTCTCTCTCCACATTGAGGATGAAAGATTCTTATTATTAGAGAAGATGTCCTCAGGGCAGACATGGTCTCCTCAGGACGTACAGTGGAGACTAAGGGTACTAACGGTCCTTAACATGAGCATTACAATAATGCTACTGCTTTTGATAAATTTATCATTTGTAGGTTGCAAATTCAAATATTCTCCCCTCTGAATGCCATTCTGAAGGTTAATGAGTGAAATACATGATTTTCAAATCCCAACCGTTGGTGTTAATTGGAAGCCAACACACACCTTAAGTTTGATCTCTTGTAATAAGACAGGCAGATAACTTAACCTCAAAGCGATTCATTACCACACCACTCAGAGCTTTCAGAAGATGGTAGATATTTCAAAGGCTTTGGATGTGAGTGTATGCTTCCCCCCACTTCTCTTTGCAAAAATAATAAACAAGAAAGAAGAAAGGAACCAAGGGAAATTTAGGAGCTCAAGAGGAGGATTTTTAAATATCCTGAAAATATTATAATAAATCCATAGGATTTAATTAGAAACAACTCCAGAGGTTGCTGGTACTTGTAACTTATCCCTGATAGAATATTTTGCAACCTTTAGAAAGTATAACCTGGGAGACAACTTAAAGGTACAGGTCCCAGCACTTGGGGTCATGGGAAGAGATAAGGATGCAATGGAATGGATGAGCCACATGGTGCCAAAGTAATAAAATGTGTCTCTGCAGACTTACACCCAGGGCTGGAAGGATGATGTGATTTGGCTTCCTGACAAAGGGAGGACATCAAAGTCTCATGAAGTTTTTTTATTTTTTAAATTTTTTATGAAGTTTTCTTTTTTGCATTAAAACTCAGATTTCCATCCCTTTCCCTTAGAGTTATAGCATAAAGGCATAGTTTTCAAAATGTCTTTTTATAATGGTCTCCAGTCATCCTGTGCCTGCTGTGTGCAGGCAGTGGGCTAAGCATTTTACATCTATTCACTTGTACACCCCCATGTAGTTCTTACAATAATGCTGCCAGGTAAACACTATTGCCATGCTCGTGTTATGGATGGGGAAATTGAGGATCACAAGGAGGAAGGGAGTTGTTTCAGATTGCCCAGCTGAGGGAGTGGGGGGAGCTGGAGCAGAAACCTGTTGACTTCAGAACCAGTCCCGTAACCCATTAAAGTTATGTCTTCTATACTAAATTGCCAATTTATATATATATGTATAAAAATAACTAAACAGCCTGGGAGAGCAGGGAAAACAATAGGCTTTTGTGGTTCTGATTGCTTCTTTGTTTTCTTATATTGAAATAAAATGGAAACAAAAGGCTTTATGTCAAGACTGGGTAATTTCCTGAATACTCTGCCTCTCTTGCCTCTTCCCCATGGTGCCACCTCTTGACTCTGAAATGCTCTGATGATCACAGCTGTGTCCTTTTTGATGGGTGCTGTACATTCAGCCTGGCCCGCTTTCAATCTGTCCTTCTGAGATATCTTTTAGCTGTGAAAATCTGACCCCTTCATGCTTCTGGTGCAATTCTGCCATCGCTGACGTCAGCATCCTTCAGGAAGGTACCCACAGACCTGGCAACCACGTGGGGGCCTCCCTGACCCTGCCAGGCTGCTTCTCTGCCCCATCTCCTATTTCTTTCCCCCTACACTGGGGGCTTCCAAAAGGCAAATGACAACTGTTTTATAAAATAATAAATTTAATAAAAAATAAAACAGCCAGTGTAAACACACACTACACCCAGAGGGTATCACAGGGAAGAAAGGATAACTATAATCGTATGACAAATTTCTCTTGGTTTTGTATATTTTTACATATAAATATAGAATTATGCTGAAAAATATATTTCTTACATAGTTTGTTTTCAAAAAGCTATAATCACATCACGCTTCCTATAGTTCTTCAAACATTCGGAGCTGTGTCTCCCCTGGAGTCCTTGTCCCTTGCTCACCCCACCTCTAACTTTTCCATTTAGTTGGCATTGTGTTTAGGCAATAGCAAAAGTGCTTTAATTAGAAGCAAAAACCCTAAAATTAGAAGAAAAAAATCAATATAATATACTTTGGATTATATTTACTTTTATATAGATGCACCACGAAATTTGATATTTTATATATAATATAATATTATTTCTTTTACAGAGGGCAGCACCTATGAAGGCAAAATGTCCAAGCCCCATGAAAGTTTTAATGCTATCCTGATGGTGCCTTTTCCCCCAGAGGCATACATCCTACAAGAAGAAGCCCTGATTCTTCTTAAAAATCTTAGCCAGGCATCATCTTCCATGAAGCCTTTCCTGACAGCCATTTCCAAGCGTTTTAATTAATGCATGTATTTATTCATTTATGTATCTACTTATCTCTTTCAATGGCTCGTCCTCTAAGAAGGCAATTTCAAGCAGAGAGTGAAATAATCCTAGTCAAGAAATCAGAACCCTGATTATGTGCCAAATCTGGTAATAAGGGCTTTACCCACGCTTGCTCATTCAAGCTTCACACTGCGTGGTAGCAACATTATCATCTTCCTCATCTTGCATTTGAGAATATGGAAGGTAAGAGAGAATGAAGTGCTGCTGTTGATAACTGGCAGAGTGAGGCTGGAAGCCTAGACTTGCTGGCTGTGGAGGCTGAGTTGGCCCTGTCAGCAGAGGAGTACTGGGGGGATCCCTCCTCACTAGCTTCATGATTCCAAGCTGAGGAGTGTCAATTAGTATAACCTCTTTGGATTTATTCTGGTTTCATCATCTACCCCTAATGCTGGGAAGAGGAATGACATGATTCTCCTCTACTTTTCCCTTTGTGGAATTTACCCGTCTATAGAGAACATGACCTCTAGTCTGCTTCCTACCTTTGGAGAAGCTGGCATGGCCAGCAGCTTTGTGCTCCCTTTTTAACATCCATTCTGATATTTGTGAGGCTAATACACTAAACCATGACTTTGTCTTCTCTCTCTATTCACAAGTATTTTAAAGCTCATACTTTAGTTGATCTCTCCTTTGGTTCCACATTTGGTCACAGAAAAGCAACGATGATTCTTGGGGCCCATTAAAACACCAACACGAGGGCTCGGCTGGAGGATGAGAGAGGAGGTGAGGCTGACCTGAGGGAGGATTTCCAGCTGGAGCAGCTGGGTGAGTCATAAGCCATAAGTGTAACTCAGAGGAGGGTGGATCCCCTGTCTCCATGCGGGCAGAGAAGACTGTGTAGAGAAGGAAGATTCCAAGATGAGCTTTTCTGTTTGCTTTTTATATTTATTTATTTATTTATTTATTTATTTTTATTTGTTTTTTTTTAATTATAGATAAAAATTGTTTTTAAACTACTTTCTATGTAATAAAAGAAGAGCATGCTCTGAGAGTGAAAGATTTGAATTCAACATCTATTGAGGATATATTGAGTTCTGGGATTACACTAATTAAATAGGCATTGTTCTTAAAGGTGGTAGTGGTGGCGAGAAATCTAACTAAAGAGGGTGCCAAAAAAATGTATATACATTTTAAGAAAGGAAAATAAACTATATTAAAATTTTAATACTCAATAGATATGACAAAATGTAAGCACTCCAATTTGTACAAATAATCAACACACTGAAATGGGCATAAATGTATTTATGATCTATGTACAAAAGACTTAATAAGAAAATAAAAAAAAGTCACATTGAGTACCTCTTATAATTGCATTGCAGAAGTCAAATGTGACTTGAATATTACAAATTTAATATAGTTTTTTCCTTTATTAAAATGTGTATACCTTTTTCTTTTGGCCTCCTCTGTATTTATTTGAAGTGGTTACTTTCTATTATTCTGTATGCTAACATTGTACATGGTATATTTCATTTAATTCTGACCATATCTCTTTTAGTATATACCTTTCCTTCCTTTCTATGAAGTAACTATGATTCAGAGAGGTTACTGGCCCAAACCATTGGAGATAATTAATGATAAAAAAAATTTGGTGATTATTGAGGATTCTACCCAAGTTTGTCTGCCTGCAGTACCAGTGTCTTTACATCATTCACACAGGTCTTTTCCTCCACCTTCATGCCTTGTGTTTTGTTCCTGTAGTGTTTATTGCTAGATCCTGTGATTATCTGTTTCCCTGTCTCTCTCCCCTAATAGAATGTAAACTCCATGAAGGCAGGAAGACTGTCCAACTTCTTTTACTGTCTTCTTAGCATATTTTATTTCCTTAGTCACATTTCTCCTGAGCTCTAATATTTGCTAGGCATATGGTGCTAGGCATTCACTGGTGAGCAAGAATGACTTGGTATCACCCCTAACCTGTGATGCTGATGATTTAACAGGGTAGGCACAAAATCTACAAGTTAGAAGAATAAGTAATATAAGTGCTGTGAGATAAAGAACCACACAAGAAACACAGACAAGGAAGGCCTCACTGTGAATTCTGAGCTAAGACGTGACGGGCAGGGAATAGCCAAGTTTAGGAGACATTTCCAGATGAAGAAAAAAAGTGAGGGAAGTATCTGACATGGGGGAGATCTTGAAATGTGCAGGGTTAGCAGACGAGCAGAGTGGCAGATGAGATCTATCTACTTTGGATTTCAGTTCAAGTGCAGTAGGCAGGTACTGAAAAACAATAATGGTCCTGGGCATGAAGACAAGATGATGGTGTCAAAATCCATTTAAAGGTAAAATTGACAGAGCTTGCTGAAGCTCGGCTGGAGGATGAGGGAGGAGTTGAGGCTGAACTGAGGGAGGATTTCCAGCTGGAGCAGCTGGGTGAGTGGTGGTCCATTTACTGGGGTGGAGAAGGTGGGAGAGGCACAGATTGGAGGAGGTATTGGGGACGGAAGTAAGAGTGAGCTTATGCTTGAGATGACTAATGGATATTCAATTGGAGGTATAAAAAGCTTACAGATGACCTGGATGGAGAATGAAACAAGTGGCAATTCAAAGTAACAACAATGCAGGTCTTGAATCGTATTAAAAGATAGTCAAACCCAGTGCAAAAATATTTCACTGTGGGTAAAATATCTTTTTGTACAACACTGCTCCAAGCTTTTATCACAAATGAGAAAAACTGAATTACACAAATTCCCAAATTCATACTATGTGTGATGGTAATTAGCAATTGAACAGCTGAAGAAAATATTTCTACCTTCTGCCATCTATACATGTATGCTTTTATTACCTGCATGAAGAATGGAATAGCTCTGACTTCCAAAGCTAACAGCTTTGCCATACCTGTCTGTCACTGTCACATCTGAAGATGTGAAGATGCAGAAAGAAATTTCCTGGTTTGCTTTTTTAAAAAAGATTTAGTGAAGCAAATTTTCAGAAGCAATTAGGGAGATGTTATTTCTCTATTCTCCCAAGAGCCAGGATAGATCCCTATCAAAAGTTAGCCCAAGGCCATTTTTAGGAATATTTTCCTACAGTAAAAAAAATGCACTCATGACTTAAAATAAGAGGAAATGTCCTAGCCCCATCCCTGCCCTACAATCGATTTGATAATAATTCTTGAAATCTGGCTTGGAATGGAGTTGAAAGTTAAAGATTCAGACGTGAGGTTAGTATCTTCCAGACACCACTCTTTACTTTCTCAGGTGCACTCATTTCAACAACAGTAACCAAGCAGTTTGCAAAAGAGCAAGGCCACCTTCTAGTTTCTAGCAAGGAACAAGACATAAGCAAATGGACATTTACTTTCTTGCTAAGCAAACATGGTCATTTATTACAATGTGCCACTGAGGGAAAAGTAAAAAAAAAAAAAAAAAAAAAATCACAATATGGAAAATAAACAGAATTTAAACAAGAAAAAATATTAATCATGGAGTTAATCCACTATGTGAGAATATCATTTGAGAACACTGAGGGGACAAATGTCATGATTACGACAATTTTCATTAGATATCTGTGAAGGGCATTGAAGATTCTCTGCTGTAAAAACTATAAAGAAAATACCTTTCAATTGCTACTGGTGTGGCATTTATGTTTGGCTCAGCAGGTAGACTTATAAAATATACAGCATAACTCGGAGAAAAACACACATCTTTAGACCTGAGTCTTTTTTTCCAGACTATCTCTATATTACTCTGATAAAATATTGATAGAGATGAGATAAGAATTATTTTGAGAAGTAGTTTAGAAATGCTCTAAAGAAAAGACTTTTAGAGACTTGTAAGCCGTTTCCCTGTTTTTCCTTCACATCTTTACTGCAATCTTGTGGATAAGTCTCCTGTGGTTCCCTAGAGCTCTGATGAGGACTCTTGATAAACCTTCTGCTTCTCAAAGCTCTGACTCTGGCGAGGATCAGGACCTCTTGTGGCCTTGTATGAAGGGCATCACTGGTAACTGAGTGATTCTAAGCATGATAGTCTAACCCCAGCACTCCCATATTTAGCTTTTCTAAATGGTCCCCAAACTCCCCCAGAATGGGTTTCAGGCTCCTAAGCAGAGTTTACAGAGCCTTTCATCACTAGCCTCAATCCACAGCCTTATCTTCTGTGCCCCACACATCCCTGACAATCTAGCTAGCGCCTTTCCCCACAAATGTTCCTTTGCCTCCCATTTTATCTATCTAGCTGTTGCATTGGCCTATGACCCAATTTGCTCCTCAGAACTCTCACTTGGAGAGGTGTTCACTCAAGCTTATTGGAGTACCATTCTGTTAGGTCTGGTGGAAGATAAGCAGGTGGGGGAGAAGGGGCTAAGGACCAGAGTGACTAAACTGTAGCTAGGAAGCAAAATTGTGCTGGTTTGTTCCCTGGTATTAACACACAGTGAGGAGCTCCCAGTGACCTTGATCTGACCTGGCACTCAGATACAGTTAACACTGCAAATTTCAGTCCTGTGGGTTCTTGGGGAGGACATGTGCATAATGAGTTTGTTACATAATCCCGACCTGTTAGGCATGGCAAAGGGCAGGAAACAACAGCCAATTCTGCCAGGGAGAAGGTGTGACGAAGTAGTGAGCACACAGTAGACAGTGTGCTCTCAGACTTGTTTGGGGACGGAGTCTCTTTTTCATTCCCAGAGGGGGAGCCGCCTCATTCTTTGAGATGTATTCTCCCCGTATTTTACTTTTGTTCCTCAGTAAATGTGTATGGATGTTATTGCTTTGTGTCTGTGATCATTCTGTCATTGCCTTGACGCAGAACCAGTACTCATTCTTAATCCCTGGGGCAAGGAGACGGGGAAATATCCAGCAGGACCTAATAGTCTCTTCCAGAGATCCTGCACCATTCCCATGGTTCTGGAGTACACCCCAAGAACCTTACCCAGATAATTACACTTCCATCATGTTAACAAAATTATTTCTTTTCATGCCTGCCTTTGTTACTAGCTCCAAGGCTCCATGAATAAAGGAGCTTCATCTTTTTTCTTCTATTGCTTCTCTGATTAAGTAGAGGGAACCTCAAGGAATCAAGAACACCTGTCAAGGTCTGCCACAATGTGACGAAAGATGTTGATTTCATAAAGGGGGCCTGCACAGTTTCTGCAGAGGGAGTGGACATGGTCATCTGGGAAAATACAAATATCTTGTAATCCTCCTAAAGTTTCTGTTTCAATTTTGGTAGAATTGTAATTGACCACCCACACAGGCTAGATAACGTAAAGCCCTTAAGTGGAAATTCCTGCAAAGCCAGATTCAAACATAGTGACTTTGTGTGTGTGTATACAGTATACAAACTACATATGTGTGTAAATGCACATTATTTTTAAAAATAGCATTCCAAAAATCTAACTAATAATGAAAATAATAAGTGGTGCTAGTTTATAGGTAAATTCATTAAAGAATTCTGGAGACAAATGCACCAAGAATGCATAGTCCTTGCTTATAGAACAGATTCCTGGAGACAACATCTTTAATGCTGACCTGGGAAAGTTATTCTTCCTGAATATGAGCCACTGCCTTTGTCTTATTTGTTAAAGTAGGGTGGGAAATGAAATTACCTGGTGAAGACAAACAGTGAGACGTTTAAACACCGTGAGGCAGCGTCCTTGTTTGCAGTGCCTTTCATTTCAATTGGCTTCATGAAACATTTATTATGCACCTACCACCTGCTAAGGAAGGTCCTGGAGTTTCAAAGGTGACTACGCCATTGCCTCAAAGACATTTACCATTTACCAGCAAGGGTCTGTGTTCTGTGTAAATCCCTACTATATTAAAAGTCGTCCCTTCAATGCCATTTTCTCCAAGAAAGTTTCTAAGTCTCTGTTCTGGGTTCCTCAGCTCCCTGTTCATCCCTGCATCTGCCTACCAAATGCCCATGATTGTTATTTCACTCTCTCTTACACTATTCTGATATTGTTGGCTTTGGGGTGTTCCTCTTGGTTACACTAGGAGATTCTTAGGGGAAAAAAAGGAGCTGTGGGGAAGTGGGTGGGATGTGGACCCTGCGTCATCACGGCATGAGGATTCAAATTCAAAGTCTGGATTTATCAGCTGAGTAACTTTAGGCAAGGCACTTAAAATCTCCGTGCTTCTGTTTCTCTACCTGTACCTTGGAGATAATGATATTATCTGCTTTAAATGGATGTGATCAGGATAAATGGGTTGATATAGATATATACTTAGAGCAGCATTTTACAGGGAGTTGGCATTCAATATTTGAAATTTTTATGAATTCACACAAACAAAATGCCTGGCCCTGTATCACAACTGCCAGTGTAAACTGTAAGTACTTGCTTTTAGCTTAAGGGCTGATGTACAGCAGGTGATTGCACCTATTGTTAGGTAGTGTCAGAAACTGAGATCCGTCATTAAAAACATCCTTTCCCTTACCTGTACATCCCATCCAGCACCTACCTGCTCCATCTAACTCCTTAACAGAGCTTCAGTCACCCCCTTCATGCCTGTCTCCCCAGTCTGTTCAAGTCCTCGCCATTACAGGCCTGCACACTGCAGTAATCCTCACATTGGTCTCCATCCTATTTTGATAAAGTCTAATCCATTTTCAAAGTAACTGTCTGAGAGGTTTTTAAAAACATAAAACAGGTCAAATCACACTCCATCATAAAAGTTCTAGTGACTTCTTATTAGAGTAAAACCCAAAATTCTCAATGTGACTAAAGAACCAGGATTTGATCTTATCTCTCACCAGCCAGTCAGTCTCATCCTGAGCTGTCCCTAAATCTGTTCCCAGTTCCTTGAAAGTGGCAATCTCTCTCTCCTCTCGGGACTTTCCATTTCCTGTCCATTTGCCTAGAACGCTCCTTCTTCCACTGTGTACATTGTGTAGGGCTTAGCCTAAAAACCACTTGTCCAGAGAAGCCTTTCCTGATCCTCAGCCCAGTCCCAAATATTATACCCTGTAATTGCCTGATCCTTCCCTTCACGCCACAGTTTGTGCATCTACATGTATTTGAGTGATTATGTGTGTACTGACATGTGCTATGTCTATTCTATCTACTTTATTCTCAATGTTTAGCAAAATTCCTGGTGCCCAATAAATAACTAGCAAACAAATGAGTGCCCAGTAACTTTTTATTTAATAAATATGTGGAATACAGCAGTAAAAGAACTAAAAATAAATCTGTTGAATCTGCCCCGTAATGAACACTAGGGATCTGATATGTTTGACTTATTTTCTTTTTTCTGCCCAATACAATTTTACTGCTGAAGGAACTCTATTAAAAACCATCTAAATATCTAAGTGCAGAGGAAGGACTATTATCATTCAGAAGAAATTCAATATATCATTGCTCTTAGTCACTGGAACTTCCTATGAGAAAAATCACCTCCAAATCCTTTATTGTAAAGGAGCTCCCTGCAGTGAGCAGTGCACACTGTGTGTGGTCTTGTTGGGATATGTGTATGTGAATATATGTAGAGTGATTTCTAGTCTTTCAGAAACTATGTTACACTGTGTTTCAAGAAGCCTGTATTAAAACACTCATAAAGTACTAATTCAGCAAATAATTATACATGGCAGTGATCTGGGGTGAGAAGGACAAGTGGATTAAATTTGTAGAGATGAGAACCTTGAGTCCCTGAATAAGACTGGGTGAAAAAGGAAAGTTACACAGATATATGGAATTGAAAGCTGATTAGAGACTCAGGAATCTTCATGATTATCTGACAGAAAATAAGAAGGTGGCAGTAACATAAAACTTAAGAGACAGATCTGTGTTCAAATCCCGGCTTTACCACTTACAACCTTGAGAGGTTGGGCAAATAACTTTGACATTTTAGCCAAATTATTTAACCTTTCATACAATTTATCATTCAGAAGACAGAGACAATACTTTTCCTGAAGGATTCTGGAGTGCGTTACACAGCATGGTGCATGCAATAGCATGCATAAGCACAGTGCTAGACATACGCTGAGTCCTCAACAAGGGTTGTTGGTATGATCTATTATTACCTAAATTTATTATTTTATGGATAAAAAATATAAGAGAAAATACAATTTGCAAAAAAAAAAAAAAAAAATACATTTACTCCACATGGCAAAGTAGAGCTCGGACCAGGACTGTCACATGTGACCATCAATTCCCACACACATGCCATCGGAGGCCCAGCAGCAGGCAGAGGGCACAGGAAATGTCGTTCAAAGGATTTCTGGTTCTGGCAGCATGTACATAGGAACACATAAAGTGAGAAGATGCCTGTTATTAGCACACTATATTATGGTACCTATACAATGTAAATAAATGTAAAAAAAGAATTTTTTAATGCATAAGCTGAGTTGGAAATAAATAGAAAATTTTCAGTTTCAAGACATGATGTGAGACCTGAACACAATCTGAAGTGATAATGTAGCTGCGTGGAGCCAGGACAGAGAAGGGAATAGCATCAGTTTCTGTAAAGTGTTATTACAACATGGAGACATGAGATGATATCTTAGTTCTACATGAGACTGACAGTTTTGACTAAGACTTTTATGTGAATCCAGGATTAGAAAAGAAAAGACGGAAAAAGTATAATCTTCCCTCTGACAGAGGGAGATGGTAGAGAGATTTCATGCAAGTTCATGTTGTAGCTTGTGGCTAAGCTTTATTTGAGGGGGATAAAAGAAAACATTTTAATCTTGAATTTGACGTTCAAATTTAGGTAGGGGGTCAACTTTATATCAGGAGACTCCAAGCTGGGAAAGTTTTTAAAAACTTAATCCCTAATGTGCTAGTACAAACTGGAAAATTAATATATGATTGGTTATAGTTTAGGAATATTCCTTATATGCCCATTAGAAACAAATGCAAATCTCCTTAATTCTAGAGGAGATTCTCTCAATAACAATGATTAACGATATGAGAACTTTGATAATAGAAGAGTTTGGTAAGAATGGTGAGTTTTTAAAAATGATCACAAATAAATAGAATAAATGGGCCACATGCAATGGCTCATGTCTATAATCCTAGGACATGGGAGACTGAGGCAGGAGGATCACTTGAACTGAGGAGTGTGAGACCCAGCCTGAGCAAAGTGAAACCTCATCTTTACTAAAAATAGAAAACATTAGCTGGGCATGGTGGTGAGTGCCTATAGTCCCAGCTACTCAGGAGGCTGAGGCAGAAGGATGGCTTGAGTGTGAGGCAGGAGTTTGAGGCAGCTGTGAGCTAGGCTGAGGCCATGGCACACTAGCCTGGGCAACAGAGTGAGACTGTCTTAAAAAAAGAAAGAAAGGAAAAAGAGAAAGGAAAGAAGTAAAAAGAAAAGAATAAACTGAAGCTATAGCTCAAAAGAAACAGACAAGTAGTTTGACAAAGAAGTAGAGTTTCTAGATATGAAGAATAATTTGAAATGAAAGACTGCTGAAAATGGATTAAACGAAAGATTAAAGAGAGAATGAACTGAACTATAAGGAAACTAACCAGAATATAGCACAAAGAGAAAAAAGATAAAAATGGAAAAATTGTTCAAGAAAAGTGGAAAATGTAGTATAAAAAATCACAAATATGTCTAATAGTAGTAGTTTGGAAAGAGGAAAGAGAAGGAATGTGAAAGTGTGGGTGATACAATATTTAAAGAAGTCATTACCAAAATCTTTTTAGAATGGATGAAAATTATGCTGCTCTAAGTTTAAAATCTAATGAATTCCATGCAGAATCAATACAGTAAACCTAGATCTAGAATTACCACAGTAAAGTAAAAAAATATCAAAACAGAGACAGTGTGAAATAGTACAAAAAAAAATACAGATTACTTACGTAGGAATTACCAATAATATGACATCAGACTTCTTATTAGCACCAAAAAGTCCAGGAAACAATGGAATAGTATTTTCAAAGGCTTGCAAAGTAAAACTAACCAGTATTTTATACTCAGCTAAAGTATCATTCCAGAGTTAACACACACAAAAAGATTTCTAAGTAAGTAAACTGAGGCAATTTACTACTAATAAACTGTGGCCAAAAATATAGTAGGATATATTTCAAGAAGAGGAAAATTAAAACCAGAATGGAGGCCTGAGATAAATGAAGAAATGGTGAGTATAAAATGTGGTTAACACATGCATGAATTTGAAGCAAACATAGATTATATGAACTATGATAATAATATTTAATTTTAGAAGAGTAAAAACAAGATGAAACTAGAAGACTAGAGGATAATAGGTGATAGAGAAAGGGGTGACCTGGGCTAAAGTGTTCTAAGGTCCTTGTGTTAAAGGATAAAGATACTGATTAACTTTCAAAATGTAAAGGTAACTAACAAGAGAGTAGCAAGAAGCATGAATAAATTCTTAGAACACTGAAGAGTAAAAATGGGTGGGATAAAGGCAACTTGATCAATTTAACAGATAATAAAAATAAAAAGAGGAGTATGTTGATATAAATCAATAATATGATGATAGAAAGGAATCCAGATTATCATATTATTATTAATAATCATAATTAAGGTAAATAGTCTAAAGTTTGCCTTTTCATAAGAGATGTAACTAAAACACAAAGACATAAAAGGCTGAACATAAAATCATGGAGAACATATACTATATTCAGAATAATATGAGCTAATCAAATACAGTTGGTATAGATATAACATTGGATAAAGCACAATTTAGGGCAAAATAGACAATGATTTCTCAAGGAGCTGTACTAAATTTTAATTTGTATGATAGAATAAAGCCTAGACTTAGAACATATGAAGCAAAAATTGAGAGAACTACAACAAAAATTTGGTAAGTCCATACTCGTGATTTGATAGATTTTAATTCAATTATCTTGGTAATTAATAGAAGAGATTAAAATATTAAAATGATGAACAGTAATCCACATGATCTAATGAACGTACTAAAGAACATAAATCCTTTTCCAGCACACATGTATTAATAATATTTCAAAAATTTGATCATGTACTAGGAAGTAAAACAGATCTCAGTACACCCCAATCAATCAGTATTATTAAATACAATCTTTTAGCACAATGTAAAAAAAAAAAAAAAAAAAGGTGGAAGGGGATTAATAGATAATTAGAAATTCACTCTCAGGCTGACTCTTTAAAACACACCCTCTAATTAACTTATGAGTCAAAGAAAAATAGAGTGGTAATTAGAATAAATGTACAAATGGGTGATAATAAAAACAATACATTTCAAAATTTATGGTGTATAGCTCTTGCAGTTTTCAGAGAATGTATGGCCTTTGCACACTTATATCAGAAACAAAGGCTAAAAATTAGCTCCACATTCAACTTCAGTAGTGAAGGTGAAAAAAATACAATAAACATAATAGAAAGAAATAAATAATATATTATAGTTACAGAAATGTATGAAATAAGCAAAAAAAAAATGGAGGATTAATATGCTCAAAATTTGCTATTTGGAAAGTCCAATGAAATACAGAAAGTTTTTGCAAGATTGATTTAGAAAACAAGAGAAGACAAAATGAATAGATTAGGATTGAATGGATGATAAATTGATGTATATATCAGAAAGTTTAAACCATAAAAAACCTATTTTAAAATATATTATGCCAATAAATTTGAAAAATTAGACAAAGCAATTTCCAAGAAATTGAAAACTTATTAAAAGGGACTCAGGAAAAAATTTTCTACTTGCATAGATTATTAATCATTAAATAAATTAAATCGGTTATAATATGTCCATTTCCTTCTTTAGTCTGCATAGTGCTAGCTGGGTCACATGTCCCTCCATCCTGATTATGTAAACAGTGCTTGTTCTGTGTCAGACTCTGTTCTAGATACTCGTGCTAGTGAGTAATTTATTTGTACTTTAACTGTGTAAATTATTGTGTAATTTTTGTGTAATTATGTAAATTTTGTATAATTATGTAATTACACAATTACACAAATTGTGTAAATTACACAATTAAAAAAGTAAATTAATTGTGCTTCTTGTTCTAAATTTCTTGTTTTTTTTTTAAACATTTTTCCCAACAGGTGAATTCTGGAATTAGTTTAATACTCAAATACTATACTAGGAAAAATGTATTCAAGTAGCATGTTTGCTAAAGAAGTCGTGCCATCCAGCCAGCTTTGAGCCAGGAAGGATGAATGAGTCACAGAGGCAATACTTCTTTTTTCTTCCAATTATAGGATTCCTTTGGGCTGCAAATTAGGCAAGTCACTTCTTTTCCATTTCACTCTCACTTGCTTAGTAAATCCATTCTGGTTGTTACTCACCATAGACTTTGAATTGAACTAGAGAAAACTAACATTTCTCACATGTGTTTTCCCTTTGCAGGTAAAGGGATTCAAAAAGAAAATATAACGTTGTTATAGCAATTGTTGACGGCAGAGATTTTGCTATGAGGAATAGTTTATGATCCAGAGTAGAGAATTTTATATAAGCCAGAGCAGAGAAAATACATGAATTTAGGGCACACGTGGCTGACTGTTGGTCATTGGAACTAGATAAGATTGAATGGAAGCTCCTTAGTAGTCTACAGCTCTCAAGTTCTCCTATTTCTCAATTCCTAAATTACTTTATCCTTGATTATCTTTGACTGGAGATGTTAGGCCATCAGTATCCTATTGTAAGACTCATCTTCCTAATAGATATTGCGTTTGTCATCTTTCAAACTTCATGTATGGCTTGAGCCCCTTTTGCCAATGGAAAGGACTAGGCACTACGTCTGCCCCAGACCACAGCTCACAACTTCCCTCATTGACTTCTGTAAAAATCATCTCATTCTCTCTTCTAAAACTATCAATGTCAATATTTGGACTCTTCAGAGATTTGAAGTGGTTTTCAACTATGAATACACATTAATGTCATCCGAGAAGATTTAAAAAGCCCAATGTCCAGGCCATATCCCAGGCCAATTATACCAGAATTTCTTGGGGGTAGAAACTAGGTATTAGTAATTCTTAAAACTTCCTGGTAACAGGACCATGTGGCCAAAATTGACAAATGCTGTTTAGTGCACTGCTTCTTACACTGGAGGGACATGAGGATTACTCTGCCATCTTATTCAAATGCACATTCTGATTCAGTTCAAGTTAGTGGGGCCTGAGATCTTCCATTTCTGTGGAGTTCGAAGGTAATGCTGATGCCCTTGTCCATAGATATCATTTAAATATTAATAGTAAAGTGCTAGCAGCAGGTATATCATCCTGTGCCCTCCCCAGTTCTCCTGAACTAAAGGCTAGTCTAGGGGATGCTGGTGTGGGCAGGAGTGCAGCAGGGACTCAGCTCCAGCATCCTGGAGCTTCATGGGACCCCCAAGGCCCCAGCAGTTCCCATAAATTTCTAGGATGGAGCTGATGGGGAAAGTGATTTCCTTGACTCCTCATGGGCAGAACAAGGGAGGTAGGACCTGGTACTGGCAGGAGGACAAGGTGAGGAGGAAGTATTTTAGAGATTTTAAGAAAAGAAGACTTGTGTTTAATGTGTTACTGAAGAACAAACCCTTATTTATTTATTAGCTGTGTACATTAATGCAATCATGGGGCATCATACACTGGTTTTGTAGACCATTTGACATATTTTCATCACACTGGTTAACATAGCCTTCCTGGCATTTTCTTAGTTATTGTGTTGAGACATTTATATTCTACATTTAGTAAGTTTCACAAGTACCCTTGTAAGATGTAAAGTAGGTGTGATCCCACAAATCACCCTCCCTCCACCCATACTCCCCCCTCCCTCCCTATCCCCCTTTCCCCTATTCTTAGGTTATAACTGGGTTATAGTTTTTATATGAAAGCCATAAATTAGTTTCATAGTAGGACTGAGTACATTGGATACTTTTTCTTCCATTCTTGAGATACTTTGCTAAGAAGAATATGACTTGATGGGTTCTTGAAATTGATGTGTCACAGGAGTAGAAACAGCATTTTCTTTTTGTTTTTTTCTGGGGGACAAACCAGAAAGACTACCCAGTACATCATATTTGAACAGAATGAGAAAGTTTTGGCTGAACAGCAAGCATTACCTTGGTGAATTGTATCCTGGAGGAATTTATCATTCTAGCTTCCCTTTTGGCGAACTTAATAAATAATAATAAAAATACCCTTTTATGTTATTTAGAGAAGTTAATTATTTAAAAAGAATGGCTCTGTGCCTATAGCTCAGTGGTTGGAGCACTAGCCACATTCACTGGGGCTGGTGGGTTCGAACCCGGCCCAAGCCTGCTAAACAAAAAAATAAAACAAACAAACAGAAAAAATGGCCAGGCATTGTGGCAGGTGCCTGTAGTCCCAGCTACTAGGGAGGCTGAGGCAAGAGAATCGCTTGAACCCAAGAGTTTGAGGTTGCTGTGAGCTGTGACACCATAGCACTCTACTGAGGGCAACATAGTGAGACTCTGTCTCAAAAAAAAAAAAAAAAAAAAAAAAAGCATACCTATTCACAAGAGACAGATTTTGTATCTTCACTTAACCTGCTGCCTCTAGCAGGCCTCAGAAACAACCAATAAAGTTCATCCTTCACTGATTTCAAAAGTACTTCCTGAGGTATTAATCAGATAACAGGGCCATATACCCACTAAGAAATGTAAGAGTGAGCCCAGATTTTGAAGCCTAACTGCAAACTGTGGCTCTGGTCCTTACCCCTTGTGGGACCTTGGGTACCCCTCAAAGTCTCTGATTTGTCATCTGTGAAATGGGTTCTTTTGAGGATTAAAGATGACCTATTCAAAATTCTGGGTTCACATCAAGGGCTTAATCAGTTATAGCTATCAGTATTTTTAAAATTTACATTGCTTCTACTTTTATTTCAGTGAATTAATCCCAGACATGAAGGATGTTAAAGATGACTTAGTAGATGGGAGATGTTTGAAAGTTTCTAGAGCTTTCTAAGGTGTAGATTCTGGGAGATGAACATCTAGTTTTAAAATGTTGAGCATTTAATGCTCAGAGGAGGAAAGGCACCTTGGACTCTCTTCAGGGAATGGTTGGCACTTCCTATTTCCTTTTGTTTGCTTCCTGGGTGGGTTTGGGATTAGGGGCTCAAGCTTAGGAGAGTGCACAACAGGCTGACCCAGGTCAGAGGCCGTTGTGTAGGCTTTGGTTGTGGGCAAAGAAGAGTTTGTCTCAGGGAGAGTCAAGAGAGGTCTCCAAGGAAACTAGAGCATGTTTATTCTCCCTCTGCCTTTCCCAGAGCAGACAGAGCCCACCCCCTCTATGCTGCAGGCCCAACTAGTGTGGGCTGTTTTCAAGGTACTTAGGATTTCCTATAACGGGCTTCTCAACAGATGAGTTCCACAGTCTAATTATGTACGGGAATTTGCCATTTCCTATTCCCAGGTTAAGTATTTCATACTTGAGAAAACGTGTAAAATGCAGTGGCCTTGGGTTTATCTTTCTTTCAGGATGTCACTTCTTCAACCTAAAAATCTCACAATGAAGATGATAAGGGTTTTTGATCATTCAATTTAAACTTTGAATTGTGGCTAATTTTAAACCTGCCATATCATTAATTTGCAGATTGAATCTAATATTTTGTGTGTTTAATAATGTTATTCTCTGAAAAGAAATTTAAAATGCTGTCTTCCATAAAAGTTTAGGCTCAGAACAAATTCATACAGACTTGAATTTAGGTGTTGTTCATCCCTATCAAAAGTTATGTTTTACTCAAAGAAATAAAGGATGAAGGAGGGAGGAGAAGAAAGAGAAATTTAAAAGGGAGTCCTTGTCTTCTGTGGTGGTTAGCCAAACACCAGCTAGCTAGAATTTTTCCAGACAAAAAGACATTAATTTTGATGGCATGCCTACTATGTACCAGACGTGGTTAATGAGAGGAAATTAATTTTTATTTATTACATGCTAGGAATTATTCCAGGTCATTTCCATAGTTTTTTCATTTATTTGTCACTATAATTCCGTGAAGGAGGTATTAGAAACTCA
This sequence comes from Loris lydekkerianus, assembly GCA_963574355.1. NCBI lineage: Eukaryota > Metazoa > Chordata > Mammalia > Primates > Lorisidae > Loris > Loris lydekkerianus. The sequence continues at coordinate 23,806 of CAUYPK010123326.1, read as the reverse complement.
CTTACAGAAACTGGTGAAGGAATTGATGACTGCTATGGAGTTTCAGTGTATCTCTCAAGATTTATGGCTAATAAGTGCTGAGACAGAATCAAACCCAGATATGTCAGTCTCTTTACATTCAATAATACTGTGGTAAAAGACGGCGGCCCAATGGCAGCAGCTTCCACAGCAAGGGCTTTTCTCCTTCACTATAATGCTCACTGCTGGCTGTGCTTGGCTGTACATGGGTACCGTTCAGTCACGGCCACTTGTGTCAGAGTAGGGAGAGAAGATAGAGAACGGAATCACTCTACTTCCACGTGCAGCTCCTTGGCCACATAAAAGTGCATGGCCAAGTCTGCATCCCTGTCATGGGGGGAGAAGATAGGGCAGGATGAGCCCCTCCCAGGCAGTGAACACGGGGAAAGGATGCCTCCTATACCAAGTACAGCTCTGAGTGTGGTGCTCTCCCCAGGTTGCCATGTTGCATAGATGTTTTGTAAACTGTCGAGTGCTTCAAGAAGTTGGTTATTTATGTTACTGTTCACACATTTATGATATTATCTTGTGAATTTTGGTTTTGCTTTCAAATACTGTTTATGGAAAAATGTATATACAAAGAAAGTTTCATTATGGAAATGAGTAAATCGCAGGGCCTATCTGGACCCTAATTTCAGAAAGTGTTTTTATGCCAAGTTATTGAAATATGCTCAAAGGTATTTTATGACTTTATGATACAAGTTGCAAAAGTCACTTGGGCTAAAGAACCCATGAAGCTCACCCCTGTTTACCCCATGAGTCCAGCAAAAGCACAGAAGTGCACTCCAGCCTCCTTACTTGCCCCTCCCACCCTTGTGACCCAATCTCAACACAGACCTTACAATAGCATCATCCTGCTGCCCTCTGACATATGTCCCAAGGGCTCATGAGAACATGCACAAAATATATTAGAATTTCTGACTCTGCATTTAGTATTCCAACTATACTAGTGTATTTGTATGGACAATGACTTGTTATTGGAAGAAAAGGAGCCACTAAGGAACTTTATCTCATCACAAAAATAAATTCTGTGTATTCAATAAGATACTATACTAATCCAAGATGCTCAAAGCACCTCCAAAGATAAGCACAGCATAGTAGTTAGGGCAGCAATATGCCCTTGTATTCTAGCTGTGATTCCACAACAGCGCTATCCTATCAGACCCCTCTTCCATCACACACATGAACATATACTCATGTACCAACATACCCTGAGCAAGTGTGTTGACCATCATTGCACTCCACAGTGGTAGCACAACTACTAAAAATTGTCATAAAAAGAAAATAGACACAAAGACAATTTGGTAAGAGAACAAATATTTACTGAGCTTTGTAATGTAATGGGTGTTTTGCTAGGGACTTTTGTATGCCTGAAGACAGGTTATTTTATCTTTTCATGTGTCGGTTTCCCTTCATGTATTATTAACAGTAACAACAACAATAATAAATCAATTAACTGTTCTGAGTTATAATTTTCTCATCTTTAAAATAAGAATAACTGGGGGAGGGGAAATAAAATAAGAATAATGGTTTGCATTTCTCTGATGATTAAAGATGTTGAGCATTTTTTCATGTGTTTATTTGGCCATGATCCTGTCTTCTTCAGAGACGTTTCTGTTCAAGTCTCCTGCCTACAAAAAAATGGGGTTATTTATTCTTTTCTAGTTGATTAGTTTGAGTTCTCTGTTCATTCTGGTTATCAGACCTTTGTCGGAAACCACTTTAAAATATCATCTAACTCCGGTAAGATTAGCCCACATCACAAAACTACAGATGTTGGTGTGGATGTGGAAAGAAGGGAACTCTTCTACACTGCTGGTGGGAATGCAAGCTAATATGACCTTTATGGAAAGAAGTTTAGAGAATACTCAAGGAACTAAAAGTAGACTTAACATTAGATCCTGTAGTTCCTCTACTAGGTATATACCCTGATGGTTAAAAATCGTTTTACAACAAAGACATTTGCACCAGAATGTTTATTGTAGCCCAATTCTTAATTGCCAAGTCATGGAAGCAGCCCAAGTGCCCATCAACTTATGAATGAATGAACAAATTGTGGTATCTATATCTATCTATCTATATCTATATCTATCTATCTATCTATCTATCTATCTAAGTGCTACGCAGCTATAAAAAGGATGGAAACTTTACATCTTTTATGTTTACATGGATGGAATTGAAACATATTCTTTTTAGTAGAGTATCTCAAGAATGGAAAAAAAAGTATCCAATGTACTCAATACTATTATGAAACCAATATATAATCACCAACACATTCATACGAGTGATAAAACACAATTATAATCCAGAAAGAAGAAGGAAAGAGGAGGGAATTGGAAGGAGGAGGGTAGGAGGAGGGAGGGTATTTGGTGGGACCTCCCCTATTGTGTACAATGCAATGGTACATTTCAGAACTACTAAGAGTATCAATGTCTCACCACAACAAGTGAGGTGATGGTTATATTAATCAGTTTGATGTAAGCATTCTACATTGTATATCAAACCAGAACATTGTACCCCATAAATGTACACAGTTATGATTTAATAAAAAAATAAAGAGAAAAGAAACTGGGCGTGGTGACTCACACCTATAATCCTAGTACTCTGGGAGGGCGAAAGGGGGGATTGCCTGAGCTCACAAGTTTGAGACAAGTCTGAACCAGAGGAGACTTCATCTCTAAAAATAGGTGTTGTGGTGGGCAGCTGTAGTTCCAGCTGCTAGAGAGCAAGCTTGCTGAGCCAAGATCATCACTTGAGCCCAAGAGTTTGAGGTTGTTGTTAACTATGATGCCACAGCACACTACCAAGGGGGACAAAGTGAAACTTTTTTTTTTTTTTTTTTTTTTTTTGAGACAGAGAGAAAAGAAGGTAGAGATGACTCTTCACAGAAATTTAGCATGAAGATGGAAAGGAAAATAAGAGGTAAGTTTTCTTGAATGATTTTATTATTTTACTTAATACCACTTCCAATTATCAGTGATCACCTTCCTTTCTGAAATGTCTTGATAATGGCTTAAACAGAAGCACTTTTTTGTCTTTACATAGATCATTAATGACACAGAACTGTAGCATTGTGAGGCTAAGAATTGTTAACAATTCCCAAAATGACTCTTGAATAAAAACTCCTTACTGAGTGTTTTCAATATTTGGGTTCCATCATCCCATCACACCTGTTCATCAGACTGACATTCCCAAAATTATCCATCCCTCTTCTTGCTTGTATGTACCTTCACAGTTTAAATTGTTTCTCAAATCACCTGCCAGTGTATTAACAGCTTTAAAAATAAAATAAAATAAGAATGATATTTAATTCAAGAGTTATTAAAAGGTATAAAGAAATAAGTTATAAAATGCCTAACATAGCTGCTAGTACAGAGAAGGTACCTGTGATGTCCAAATTTGTCCAACACCTGTGTGTCAACTAGACTAGGCCTTCATCTCCAGTTATTCAATCAATTATCAATCTAGATGTTGCTGTGAGGATATTTTGTAGTTATGATTAACGTCTACAATCAGTTAATTTTAAGAGAGATTGTCCTAGATAGTCTTGTGGGCTTTATTTGACTAAGTAGAAAGTCTTAAGAGCAGAGATGAGGATTCCCTAAAAAATAAAGTTCCCCCCCAGCCCCCTTCCCTGTGGACAGCAGCTTCAGCCTATGCTTGAGGGTCCCAGACTGCCCTTCCAGATAACCTGTCCCTGGGATTTTTGACTTGCCTAGCCAAGACCCCCCAAACTAGGTAAGCCAATTCCTTGCAATCAATCTCTTAACATAAAGATAGAGAGGCAGGAAGAAATCGAAAGAGGGTGGTCTCCCAGAAACCAAATGATGAAGATGAAAGCATTTCTGGGAAGCTACAGTAATCAGTGGAATCAATGCTGCCAATATGTCAAGTAAAATTAGGTCTGAGGATTGACTATTATATTTAACAACGTGGGGTCATTGATGATCTTTTCAAAAGCAGTTTCTGTAGCACAAAGGGGTACGAAAGCAGCTACTTGAGAACAGAGAAAGAATTTATATGTTCAAAAGCAGTAGCTGTCAGAGGCATGCGGAATAACTCAATCAATCTTCAATCTTCAATCAAAAAGAAAAGAACAGCAACAACCAAACAAGAAAGTAAAAGGAGTTTTGAAATGCAGGACAAATAGAAAGCAAAAATATCAGCGTGAAGCAAATCAACACCCAATGTATTTAACTTAAGTGTATAACCTAAAGAGGAAAATATTACTGAGAATGGAAGTTACTAAATGACAAAAATTCTTCACTAGGAATATGTAGCAATTCTAACTTTGTATGCATATAATATTATACATGTAACTAAATAATTTCAAATAAGGCAAAATTTAGTAGAAATATATTAAGAAGTAATTTTATCATTACAGTGAGAAAACTCAACTTACCTCTCTCCATTATTAACAGAACAAACAGAAACTCTACCCAATTAGTAAAATTCACAAGAACTAACCAAAAATTAAATATCTTGAGACAAAAGACATATATAGATAATTTGATACAGCAAATTAGCAAATATACATTCTTTTCAATAATCTATGAAAGATTTAAAAACCTGGCTATATAAAGCAAATATCCATGCATTGAAATTTTAATATACTAACCCTGCTGTGTGACTCAATGTAATTAAATTATATGTCAGGAAGGAGTTATAAAATCCCCACAAATTTGAAATTAAAAATATTTCTAAATAACTCACAGGAAAAGACAATGAAATTAAAACTATATATGTTAAGAATTATTTAATAATTAAAATCCTACATATAATATTTTGCGGGGTACAGCTAAAGTGGTATCACAGGGAAAGTTTTAGCTTTAAGTATTTATATTAGAAAAACAACAGGCTAACCATCTAACTCAGAAGTTAGAAAAAATGTAAGTGAATCAATCGGAAGTAGATAAGAAAAATAAGACATAATATTAAAGAAAGAGAAACTAAAGACACAGTGGAAAAAACAAGAAAGACAAAATTCTCGAAAATATCAATGAAATAGTTATAATGGTCAGAGTTGATCAAGAAGATTACATAGTAAGCACCACTTAAAATACTGTGAATGAAAGACATAATTATAGATAAAGCAGCATGCTGATATGAACAATGTTATGTAATATCTACACTAACCTCAGAAAGTAGACTTGGTTACTACTCTTGCTTTGCAGATAGGAAAGTTAAGGCTATGAAGCTAGTGTATGATGCCCCATGATCATATCAATGTACGCAGCTATGATTTAATTAAAAAAAAAAAAAAAAGAAAGTTAAGGCTAATTACTGCTCCCCCTTATGAACTTTGTGACTTTCTCAAAGGATGAGTAAAGAATAGGTTAAAGAGCCAAGTTCCAAACCCAGTTTCAGATTCTCAATCTTTTTGCCTATAAATGACAACCAATCTCTCTCTCAGACTATCCAGCTGAAACATAATTACCAGAAGCTATATGGAGGGTCATAACATTGGAAATATTTGTGTTAACTCAGAGGCAGAGAAAGGGCGAAAAGATTGAAGAAATGCAATAGGAGACCCTCCTAACTTTAACTCCTTCCAAACCTTCTGAATTTTGTCATCAGAGCCCCTTGCAGTTGTTCATTGATGAGTTCTCAGACATAATCAGCTACAAAACCACATTCCTAACAGCTTTCTTTTCAGTTTCTTTGTAACCTTCTTGGCTTATTTTTGGTGTAATAAATTCTTGAGTTCATCGACTATGTAAACTAGGTTTCATCACAATATGTCAAAAGGCATATTGGACACAGCAAGTGACTTAATAAAATGCTCCATCCAGAATGCAGATACATTCCTAGTGGCCAGAATGCAGAAGGCATTTGTCTTCAGCAGGTATGTAAATACACGGAAGGGAATAATAGAAATGTTTAATAACCTAGTCCCTGCTGGACAGTAAATCCTCAGGTGATTCCTGTGGAGAAGCTGAACAGAGACTGTAGAGACAGGTGTGAATAACACTATGGTGTTTTCTGAAGGTCTGTTTGGGACTAGCCAGGAGTTCCAGAAGCACAAGTGTAGTGCACACCCACACACCGTGGCTGTACCTCCGAGCCTGCTTACAGAGGAAGAAAGAATGGTGTGCCAAGGAGGGATGTCACACACTTGGGCACAGAAAGCCTACAGCCCGTGCTCATGAACTTAGATGTTAGAGCCAGATTCATGATTTGATTCTTCCCAGAGAGGCCATGCTCAGAAAACCACATGTCCCTTCTACACGTATCACAGAACTCATCTCAATGTTATTACATCATTTCCTCCTCCTCTTTCTCATCGATTTCTTTTCCCAAGTTTCTAATCCTGACCCTGGATCAAGGAAACTCTCAATCCTGATCAAACTTTCAGTCATCAGTGACTTTCAGTCATTTTTCCTCCAAATGTGTGCCCTCAATTCTGTGCTCTATCTCAGAATTATTTTTGTATCTGTTCTTCCTGTTTCATTCCCACTTCTATAATCCAGAGGCACATAACTTTTCTTCTAGATTATAGTAATCTTGTCCTTATAGTTTTCCCATCAATTCACATGTCCCCTGTCTGGAAATGTCTCTCTTATCCCTCTTTCCCACTGGACCAGTGTCCCCTGCAGGGCCTAGGATAGATCATAATCACCCCAGGCGTCACAGGGTATACATGGGGGGAAGGAGGGCTTCCACAGATCAACTGAGACATTCTTCTTGCAGCCCACTGCTGAGATTTCCTGACATGGGCCTTCTACTCTATCCACTCCCATAGCCAGAATTGCTTTTTGAGGCCTGTGGTGCTGCTAGAAATAATTCTTCACATTCTTTGGGTGTGCTAGTGTAAATGAGGTTTGGAGCCAAGGCATTAAACCGTCACCTTCCTGAAGGAAGGAATATCCTCTGCATCTGATGTGTGGTGCTTAGCACAGCACCCGAAACACCACAGATACACGGTAAGTATTTAATAAATGAGTCATCCATTAACTCTTTTAAGTCAGGGACTGTATCTTTTATCATGTGTGCATGTACTTATCCCATAGTTGTTCGATACATGCTCATTGAAATAAACAAGTAAGCAGTATACTTTTTATTAACATATTCAGCTGTTCTGACTATGCTAGATTAGTGACTTCTTTCTGTGTTATTGTTTACAACTAAAATGACTGAGTTCTTCACCTTTGGCATTCAACCTGGAATTTCCAGATACATTAGGACTTTCAAAATTAGCAATGGGAACTGAAAGTTATTTTCTACATTCCAAAAAGGCTAAGAAACAATACTTACTCATCTGAAGGTTAATTAGAATGACACATTGCTTTGCTTTTAGCTGGAATATATCAAATCAGTATGTGGTAACTGATTGCTTGCATATCATAAACTCTGGCTAATATGTATCTTTGATTCATCAAAATAATGAAATAAATTAGTTATTGCTAAATAAATACAGGTTATTTGATACATAAAATATCTTTCAAAGCATGGTTTCTATGGAAATAAACATATTAAAATGGCATCTTTTCTCTCACTCTCTTAGTAAGGGAACCAGTGTGACAAGTGAGACGTGTGAGCCATTTACTCAGACAAAGTAAACCATATATATATAGTGTAATTGACCTTGGATTCTGAGAACTAGCTTTTAGTGTTTTCCCTTAGATTTTGCAAATGGAATTTTAATTAGTTTCCTTGTTCTAAAACTCTGAGAGGCAAGTTGTCTTTATTCCATCCACTTTTGAGAGCTAATGAGGCCCAGGGAGCTTAGGTAACCTTGCAGCAGCCACAGACCACAAAGCCATCACTGGGACTCTCCTCTCTCGGTCCCCAGCCAACCATTTAGTTCATGTGGATACTCTTTCTTTCTGATGTAATGAGGAGGAAAAAGTTAATGATGATGATTTAACTATTTATTCAATGAATATTTATTGTGCACATATTGTATGCCATTTGAGCTGTGAGGTTTCCAGCTGGAAGATTATCAGAGGAGACGGGGAGAGACTTGAGGATAACACCAAAGAGATTCTTTTCCCTAGATCACACACTGACCTTCTAATGGCTGTTACATGGCAGAGTTCAAACGGTTTTATCTGACATTTTAGGTAATAGGCCTGGCTACCCTGCCTTCACTATTTCTTTATGTCCCTTCATGCTTGATCCATAAGGGACTTGTGACCTTTTTTCAACACCTCACATGCATGAACATCACTGTCCCTGCTCATGACCTCACACGCATGAACATCACTGTCCCTGCTCATGCTACTTCCTCAGGTTTTAAAGGCCTGACTTTCAATCTCCACCTATGGAAACCTGCCCATTATCCTGCAAAATGCTTCCTCTTGCTTCTATTTCCATAAATCTGTTCATTCCAGGCCTCCTTGCCCTTTAGTCACTTACCAGCTGGTCTCCCCACCCAGACTAAGTCCCTAGAGGCAGGGCCAAGCCTCGCTCATCTATCTATACTACCAAGTTCAAGCCTTAATCTTGACAAGCTCCAGAAATGCCACGTGTTGACCCTTGCTCTGTGATAAGCGTTTGTTTCACAGCATATACTTTATATAATTTAATCCTTATACAATTCATTGGAGATGGTGGTGTGGTTATTGTGGCTTCACATATAAAAGCAGAAGCCCAGTGCAGTTCTGTCTGATGATCCTCCTTTAGGAACTCCAGACTTCAATATACACCTTCTTCAATGAAGAACAAAGCACTGGAGATGGGGCTCTCCTATCATATGTGGCTAATTTTCTTGAAATATAACCCGTGTGAAGGTAGGAGAGGTCTAGAAGGGTCTTTGGGTACTTTCAGGAGAAAGAAGCAGGGTTCAAAAAGGACAGAAGTTGTGAGCTTCAAAGCATTACAGTGAATCAGAAGGATGGTCTATAAGAACATGGCCAACCCCCACAAAGGGACATTGGGGGCCCTGATAGAGGAATAAAAGGAAAACACATCTATCTGTGATATAATGGGCTCTATTCATTGGGGTGACACTCTGAGGGTAGCTGTGACGGTCAGATTAAGTGGATTTAGGACTTTCGATAGACTTGCAAATGTATCTGCTTTATCAGGTGGTCTTATTCCCTTTTTCCAGCATCACTGAAGAGCAGTCATAGCGGGGACATGTTGGTGGAATCCCACCCTAGACTTTATGCAAGGATGTGGTGGATCTGGTGTGAAAAGAACAGATTTTTGCTGTTTAGATGTGAAAATCATGTTACTTACAGGACAAGAATTGCTCAATGTCAGATTTGGAAATGGAGGCAGAGATTCTCATAGGGCGACTGGGAGGCTGTACACTAGATCCCCAGTCCCATGTCACTGTCTTCCTGCAGTATCATCCTTGTCCAATGCCTGTGGGGTGTGAGTACATTTTCTTTCCAAACCATAATCATAACAGAGGAAATATGCTCCATGTTCACTGCAGAGTCCAAGTTTATAGCTAATGAACAAACACTGTTATTTTTCCTCCACTGTGTTTCATTCTGGAGATACCACACCACCAACATCTACTTTATTGGTTTAGAGTAAATTATTCAGCTCTTAATTACCATATTATGAATGTTTAATTTTTGCCCTGATAGTCTCATTGAGAAAATGTGCCCTTGTATCTGTGGACTCTATTGCTGAAATATGGTTCTACACTCACCTTCCCAGTCACAGCAATCTTTTTCCCAATGGCCCTGAGATTGTGCACAGTCTTTGCTGAAGGATTCCCTAAAGTTGTACACTTTCCCCTTTACCTAAGAGCCAGTGATTAAAGCAGGCCGTTGCTAACTCTGGCATACCTAGAGAAAGAAAATCCTTAAAATAATTTGTGGGGAACCACAAAGTCATTTCAAGTAATGGGAAGTTTGTTTTTTAATATATTTGTAATACATACAAAGGAGCTAAGTTTCCTTTTAATTAAGTTGGTAGACGAGCAGTTGAGAAGTTTCACTGCTATGTATTAGCAGTGATCTGTATCACGTGTATAAATCCACAGTCTCTGTAGGGTCTTAGAATTCCCCTCACCCAACTCATTTCCCACATTCGAACAATAAGATCCTCTTCATATGTCTTCTAAATTCTCAAAATCTGTCTCCCCATATTTTCTAGTCCTTGCTTTCATCACCTGCTACCCAGACCATTGCAGTATCTTCCCAGTAGGTTCCCCTTTGTGGTCATCCTCCCACCCACTTGCCACATGACCATCAGGGTGACGTAACAGCTGAATTTGATCATATTAGTTCTCTGCTTAAACAACTCTGAAGCCTATCGGGGTGTCCCACAGGTCAGATGCCAATTATTTAAGGACTGTTTGGCTTATCTGTGGTGTCAGGTATCAGAAATGTATGCATGGCCCTTTTCTTTGGCTCAACAGTTTTCAGCAGCATTTGTGTATTTCATGTGTGGCCCAAACAATTATTTTTCTGATGTGCAGCAGAAGAAAGGTTGGACACCCCTACTTAAGCATCCCTCTCAAACTTTCCCATGGAAAGGTCTAAGAGGACGAAAGCATGTCCCAGAGGTTGAGGTCTCACCCGAGACGGCCTGCCACAGTGCCAATGTTTTGTTGCAGTCTCTTATCTTAAAAATTTGTCAAGAATTGGTGGTTCCCAGGCTTATACCTGATTCACAAAAATGCAAATCAAAACTACTTTGAGATATCATCTAACTCCAGTGAGACTAGCCTATATCATAAGAGGTTTTAATAGGCAAAAGATACCCATCTCTGTCTCTGAGTGCACTGCTCAAGTTTTCCTGACTTTGACTTCCATCTTTTACCTTTCTTTATGGTGAATTTGGCATTTATATTTACATATGATATTTAATCATATGTGTTCAAATGTATCACCTTTTAAAATGCTTTTATAGTTTAATGTAGAAATTTTTTTTTTTTTCTCCAGGAGGTGGCTATATTTCAGTTGCAAATGGTTAGTTAAGGATTTAAATTTATTCTTCTTTTGGAATAATTAACTCAGTTAAATTTTAATACTTGTTAAATTTATATCTTTCCCCCTTTAATGAGGGCAATGCCTTGACTAGAAGAAGGAATAGAAAATTTTATTTACTTTTCACAGAATGTAATTCTTGAAGTCATCTGACTTTGGACTCAGAATTAGGTTATGGGTATACACTGGCCCCTGCTAGCTATAAATTTCAGTCAAATTTGGTCATTTGCTTAAACCTCAGATTCCTTAGGATTAAATGGGATAAAATATGTAAAGTTCCAAACACATTGCCAGGTATATAGCAAAGCCAATGTAATAATTTTGTTTCTGCTTTCTTGGGAAAGTACCTTATCATGAACTCCTTGTTAATTTGTGCCTTTCAGAACAGCCTTAAAAAGTCAAGTCACACTCTGTTTTAAATGTGTTTATAAGCACAATGTTTTGGACATTGGCCAGGTGAGAATTAAAAAAAATTTTTTTTCATAAGAAGATGATAGAATAAATAAAAATTGCCAAAATACACATTGCACTGTCTGCTGAAAGCATAAGACGAGCAATGTCTCGTCTGTATTTGGACACGATACCAACATTCTTTGATTTTATGGCTTCTACAGTTTCATTAAAATTTTCAGAAGACATGAAGAAAATTGTTCAAATATTTTTCATATCAAAGTACCTATGAACAATGGGTAATAATGCTTTCTGTTTGTTTGTTTTTTGTTCATCTGTTTGTTTTGTGTTCATGACTTGAGGCATCCTTGGAGGATGAGGAAAATATGATTGCTGTCAAGATGTGATAGAATCAGCTCTTTTGCAAGGTTCCAACAGTTCGCTTATCACAATTTCCCCTTTTGGAGGCTAAAGGGTATTTTAGTAGCATCCTTGGCACCAGCGTAGTATGTCTTAGTTTTATAGAGAAACCAACGAATGACCCTGGAACACCTGTTTGTTCAATTGACATGCCCACCTATTTCAACAGTCACTATTTGACGCTAAGCATCCATGTTTTGGAGAGAGACAAAAAACAAACACACGAACAAAGAACATAACTTTGGTCGATTCAGAAGTATTTGCTTATCTCATTCTGGACTTGTGAGGTTCAGACTCCAAATGTGCTTTCATACCCCCTCTTCTCTATACTTAGCCCAGATTCTATACCACATATAGTGCGTGTGGTTTTGTTTTGATAATTCACTTCCCTAATCTATGTTTGCGTATCACCCCTTCCATTCTGAAACTACCACAGTCTTTCATGTAAGCTGCTCTATTGGTGACGTCTTAGGCTTTCTGGTGTTGTTATTCTACTCATTCTCATTTTCGTTACTTGAACTCTTAAGAGACATTCTCAGTATTTCCATTGCAAAAATTAAACTCACAACAGCAGCAATTCAGTGATGGACTGTTAACAACAGAAACACACTTACATCACAGAAGTGAGTGATGGAACATCATGTGGTCCATTGCTGGAGAGCATAAGTCGGGGTTGACAACGTCACTGGTAAGCAGAAAAAGCAGCATCAGCTCAGAAGGAAAGCAGACAATTTATGCCTTAATTCAGCACTAAAATCAGTGTTGCTTTTAACTCCTGTTTTGAAAGCTTCTATATGAGTTTAACACTTTTACCCAATTATTGTTTACAAAATCACAGGACTTTTCTCATGGAAGATAGTGGACAGTCTGGGATGTGAAATGTTCAGTGATAACACTGGGACAGGCTAGGCTAGCCAGAACAGTAAGTCCTCCAGGCTGCCATGACCGCCAGCACCAACCACCCAACAGGTGAGGGGTTCCCAGGGATGTCCAGCCCATGTGAAGTCTTCTAGGACCACATGGTAAGTGACATGAGGTGTCAGCTGGATCCTAAGACAGAACTGCACAGCTGAGTCCAATCAATTCATAGACATGTGAGTTATGGTAATTAACTATTGCTTTGAGTATTAAGTTTTGGGGATGACTCACTAAGAAGTAATAGGTACACACAGAAACATACAGGAAGAGGATTCTGGAGACAGAGAGTGTCCTGCTGCAAAAACTAGTATCATGAAAGAGCATGGAGCATTGCCTTGCAGAGAAATATCCCCAGGACATACACCAATTAGATGCTGTCTCTATCTGGTAGCTCTTTGGTTCTGAGACATGACTGCATTCACTCAGGACATGGAGTCATGAATTGTATCCTGTGAATACTTGCAACATCATAGCTACCATAAGAATCCTATTTTCATTTTTCTATAAAAGAATGTGGGTAATAAAAACATTTATAATGACAATGTTGAAGAAAGAAAATCAGGCAACTGTTGAGCTCTAAGTTGAGTGATGTAGGCAAATCATTAATTAATTCAAACCTGTATTAAGTTATAAGAAAAATGGCTGCCAAGTGCCTGCTTTGGGTTAGGCTTAATTCATGCCACATATTGATTTAAATATCTATAAAATGGTAGATATATCACTGTCTTTCTATATTATTATCTGAAATAGATCCTGATTCAATGTAGTGATATCTTCAAATACAGAAGCAATGAAAATAAAAGAAACTTAAAATAAAATTCCCTTCCCTGGGAGACTCTGAGCCTGTTCAAGGAAAGAGATGTAAACATTTGCCTGACAGTGAGCTTAACCAGCAGGGTCTGCAGGGTCTTGGGGAAAAGGACGGGCTGACACACAAACCTGTTGTCTGTAAGCTTGCCATGCTGACCCCATAGCTTCAACCACCTGGGTGTCAGCAAAGTGGAATCACCCAGCTGACCTTCCAGGACCATTTGATGATGCAATGAGACAATTTATAGGAAATATTCTACAGCTATGCCTTGGAAACTCTAGATTCATAAATATGAATCGTCTTCCCTCCTTCCTCTATTTTATTAAAGTTTCACGGTCAATTTCTCCACATCAGAATGTGGAGTGAATGTGTGTAAGATGCTCTTTGTCTCGGTGTGTGGGAATGCTGCACAGATACCATTTCCTTCTTGGTGACTCACAATGAGTGCCAACGGTGGAAGGCTCTAAGGATGTCTACAATTTAAAAAAGAACAATTTAACACTGTTACACCTGGCATTGCTGGAATTTGTTTACCATTGCATTTTTTTTAAATCAGGAAACACCTTTTAACTTCCCATGACATAGACTGTGTAAAGAGCTACTGTCCCTGACAGCCTACTTGAATGAAGAAAAATATTTCTGTCAATGCTAACGCAATTTCTAGACTGGCCAGTCGAGAAAGACCACAACTCTGGTGAGGGTTGACACACTTTGGGTCTTGTGCAGAAAATTCATGTAATAAAGGAATAATTACTGAAAACATCCAGGAAGAAACTAATGCAAGTTCATTGCTTCTATAGTTCAAGGTATCATTACATTGAATCCAGATCTATTTCAGATCTATCAGACATTGAATCCAGATCTATTTCTATACAATAATCTAGAAAGACAGTGATATATCTATCATTTCATAGATATTTAAAGCGATTATGTGGCATCTAATGTAATCATATTATAAAGGAAATTGCAAAAATATTCCATCAGCACTATTTTTCAACATAATTCAATAATTGTAGAGAATGCACTACAGTACAACAAGCAATAATTTAAATGAAGTAAGTTCTAAAAGGAAAGAAAGTTATTATTATTTGCAGATGATATTTGGTCCTGCTGGAAAACTGTGGGGAAAATTTTGAAAACTATCCCAACTCATAAATGTATGCAGTAAAACATGATTAGTTAAAAATAAATATGCAAAAATAACTAACTTTCTAATGAAGAAGTCTAACAGTTATAAAACAAGGCCAAGAAGTCATTTTCTGCATATTATCAGAAAAGTGTAAAATAAGTAAGTATAAATTTCATATATATAAGATGCATAAGAAAAATCTAAAAGATTTACTAATTCACTTCAAACAACTGAGACTTCTGGATAAGAGATACTAGTTCATGGCCAAGGTGTAGGAATGGGAAAGAAGTGTATGCTGTCTGCATGGCCCTGTTCTGGGTGTGATTATGGGTGTGTGACCAGGAAGCCAGTGTGGCCCCAGGAACAAATTCCAACAGGTGCCCTCATCGTATCGGGCCTCACTAGAGGGGGGTGTTTTTTTTTTTTTTTTTTTCTCTTTCAGCATGAAGATTAGAATAAAGTTGCTCTTATAGGAAAGTAGTATTTGCTTTTCTTTTAGAGGATTGTTCTAGTTTGGGGTTTGGGTATAGGGATTGCTGATGGGGAAAAGCCAGAAAAGAAGCAGGAAGAACTTTCCAGAGGACAGTTTGGGAGTCCAGATGGCACAAGGATGGGGGCTGGAACCAAGGCACTGGTGCACAGAAGGTGAGGATGCTTATAGGAACAGGCAAGGTATATCTCCAGTGGCATTGGGGAGAACAGCTAGCAGTTGTTGTATATTTATTTATGCATGTTAACAATACACCACACACAAAATTCCATATATAAACTTCAAGTAGAGGATAGATTTCAAATTTGAACAAAAAATCCCCTATAAAACAGTAAGAAAAATACGTATGTGAATGTAATCTTGTTATGAAAAGGAAATATCTAAGTGTAGCTCTATGTCAGAAAATATAAAATTTGATTACATATTTAAAGTGATGCATCTTCTTAACTAAATCTAATACAAAGATCACTACATCTTCATAACTAAAACTAATACTTAAATATGGAGAAAATACACAATGTGTATATGAGAAACTTAGTGGCGGAAACCACTTGTAACTTCTCGATCATTCGCCCCTCTTTCTTGGGGGCAGGACTTTAATTTCTATGTGAACATTGAACCATCTGAGGAACAATATCTTAATTTCCTGGGCTCGTTGACAGACAGTGCCCAGGGGCTCAGCTCTGTCCAGGACATGGGCATGCAGAGAAGGCTTCCAGCAAAGACGTGTAAAAGGGAAGAGAAAGCTTGTTCTGCTTTTTTTTCTTTCTTTTTTTTTTTCTTTTTTGGATGTCTTAATTAACTTTATTTTGGTAATCATTTCACAATGCACGTGTATACCAAATCATCATGTTGTACTCCTCCTGAAATATACCCAATTTGTATTTGTCAATTATACTTCAATAAAGCTGGGAAAATCTGCACTGCCAACAACACAGTAAATAAAGCAAGCAGACAGCCCTCAGAAGGAGAGAGGATATTTGCAGGTTACGTTTCTGACAAAGGTCTGTTAATCAGAATCCACAGAGAACTCAAACTTATTAATAAGAAAAGAACAAGTGCTCCCATTTCACTATGGGCAAAAGACCTGAACAGAAGCTTCTCCGAAGAAGATGGGCCCATGCTCTACACACACATGAAAAAATGCTCGTCATCTTTAATCATCAGAGAAATGCAAATCAAAACCACTTTGAGATACCATCTAACTCCAGTAAGAGTAGCCCACATAACAAAATCCCAAAACTATAGATGTTGGCATGGATGAGGAGAAAAGGGAATACTTCTCCACTGCTGGTGGGAACGCAAACTAATATGTTCCTTTTGGAAAGAAGTTTGGAGAACACTCAGGGATCTAAAACTTGACCTGCTGTTGGATCCTGCAATTCCTCTACTAGGAGTATATCCAAAAGACCAAAAATCACTTTGCAAAAAAGATATTTGCACTAGATTCGTAATAGCCAAGTCATGGAAGAAGCCTAAGTACCCATCAACCCATGAATGGATTAATGAATTGCGGTATATGTATACCACGGAATACTATGCAGCCTTAAAAAACATGGAGCCTTTACCTCTTTTATGTTTATATGGGGGGACCTGGAACATATTCTCCTGAGTAAAGTATCTCAAGAATGGAGGAAAAAGTATTGAATGTACTCAATACTTCTATGAAATCAACTTATATTTACTCACACTTTCTTATGAAAGATAGAACACAACTGCAGCCCAGGATGAAGGAGAGAAATGGAGTGGGGGGGGGGGCGGAAGGTTTGATGGAGGGAGGGTAAATGGCAGGACCACACCTATAGAGCATGTTGCAAGAGTACAAATCAAATGTATCAAGTGTAGAACATAAATGTCTTAACACAATAATCAAGTAGATGAAGCAAAAGCTATGTTGATTGGTTTGATGTAAGCACATCAGATTGTATAAAAAAAATCAACACATTGTTCTGCTTTTCACCTCCCCACTATACTCCACTATCTCCTGCTCATGTTTTGGAAGGTATGTGAGATGGCTGGAGCTCCATCAAGGAGCTGTCTGTGTTGGTCCCTGAGGGATCCCTGGATGTGGAGGCCACATGGTAGGGACAGTGGTGAAGGAAGATAGGTGCTTTGATTACTGGAGCTGCCATATGAATATTCAACTGCCTTCTCCCAGAATTCTTTCACTTGACCAAGAATTGTATTTCTGTCTTAGTTAAATTAATTGTATGTTATGATTGTCTGATACTTACAGAAATAAAGATTATTAACTGATATGGTGAGTTATGATTATTATTATTATTGGGACAGAGTCTCAGCCTGTTACTGAGGCTATAGTGCCAGGGGCATCAGCCTACCTCATAGCAAACTTACACTCCTAGGTTCAAGTGATCCTCTTGTCTCAGCCTCCTCAGTAGCTGGGACTACAGGCACCCACCACAATGCCTGGCCAATTATTCCAGTTTTAGTAGAGACGGGGCCTTACTCTTACTCAGGCTGATCTTCTGAGCTTATGCAATCCTCCCACCTTAGCCTCCAAAAATTCTAGGATTATAAGTGTGAGCCATTGCTCCTGGCCATGATTTATTATTTTAAGTAATTTTGTATAGAATAAAAAAGAAAATCTATGTAGGAAAAAAAGCAATGGATATGCCAAAAAAAAAAAAAAGGGCAAAAACATAAAAGATGCTTAATACAATTCCTAACTAAAATATTCTATTTGAAGAAAAAATATTTCTTTACTCAAGTGTATAATTAGATATCTCACTGATAATTTTAAGATTAGAAACAATATAGCACTTATTAAGAAAGCATTTTAGGGCAGTGACCATAGCTGAGTAGGTAGGGGACCAGCCACATTACACTGAGGGTGGTAGGTTCGAGCCCGGTCCAGGCCAGCTGAACAACAATGACAATTTCAACAAAAAAATAGCCAGGTGTTTGGTGGATGCCTGTAGTCCTAGCTACTTGGGAGGATGAGGCAAGAGAATTGCTTAAGCCCAAAAGTCTGAGGTTGCTGTGAGCTGTGATGCCACAGCACTCTACTGAGGGTGACAGCTTAAGACTTTGTCTCAAAAAAAAAAAAAAAAAGCACTTTATAAACTTTCAAGATGGGAAATTATAATATCAAACTTTCCTGGAGATTGCTTTCTATTTCATTTAGCATTTTCATATCTGTTGTATATTCAAAAGATATACAGCTGTCCCCCCTTATATGCAATGGATATACATCGAGTTCCCACCCAAGTGATGCCTGAAACCATGGATGGTAGAAACTCTTATATGTACTATGTTTTCTCCAATATATACATATCTATGATAAAGTTTAACTTATGAATTACTGTAAGAGATCAGCAACATTAATAATAAAAGAAAATAATTACAAAAATATATGGTGATAATAGTTATATGAATATGTTCTCTTCACCCAAGTTTCTAATTGTATGTAGTATTTTCAACTATGCTTCACCACAAGTAACTGACATGGCAGAAAGTGAAACTGTAGATAAGGGGGAATGACTATAGTTTATGAATGAATTCATGACAGCATTATTTAGGTAATGAGAAAACCTAGAAATAACTGAAACATTTATAAACATTCATTTATTTAACAGAATATGTGTTAAATGTTTAGTTTAAGGAATCAATTTAAGGAAAGATGAAGTTACATATTGTAACTAAAATTTCCTTAATTAATCTCTTATATCATACTCTATTTCTTTATTTTTTTTCTTTTTTCTTTTTCTTTTCCTTTCTTTTTTTTGAGACAGAATCTCACTATGTCCCTCTGGATAGAGTGCTGTGGTGTCACAGCTCACAGCAAACTCAATCTCTTTGGCTTAAGCAATTCTCTTGCCTCAGCCTCCCAAGTAGCTGGGACTAAAGGTGCCTGCCACAATGGCTGGCTATTTTTTTGTTGCAGTTGTCATTGTTTTTTAGCTGGCCCGGGCTGGGTTTGAACCTGCCATCCTCGGTGAATGTGGCTGGCACCGTAACCATTGTGCTACAGGTGCTGAGGCTATTATGCTCTATTTTACTTTTCTTTCTTGCCCATCTATATTCCTTCTCCTGTTATGTCTTGGCTTAACTCAGTTTACATAAAGATTACTTTGGAAATATACAGATTTGGATGCTTCTCAGCGATAGAAGAGCAAGGTTAACTTTAAAACTAGTAATAAAATTGTCCCCATAGGAAGACAAGCAGGTTGGCAAAAAAGATGAGTCCAATTTTGGCAGGAGATCTTAGCAGAAATGTCTACAGGCAACACAGTTATGGTTTTTTGAGCTCTGGAAAAGGGTTCAGACTAGAGATATAGGTCAAATATAAGATGCCAAGAGGTTATAGAAAACAGAGGGAATAAGTTCATCTGGAGAGTGCGATCCCAGGGAGAAGAACGCTGAGAAGAACAGAACCTGGAGCATTAGGTCATTCAGGAACATGCTGGAGAAACAGAGAAACAGAAGAGGAGCCTTGGGTGAATGCAGTGCTGTGGAGAACACGGAGGGAAGATGCTGAGGTGGAGGGGAGGGTCTGCACTGCCGGGCTGAGAAGCAGACACCCAGAGAGGATGCTGGGTGTGGCGATCTTTCAGTGTGTGTGGGACCCTACTCAGAGCAACTCTGAATATTCTAATCGGTACATCCCGGTTGGCCTGTCTGCAGTTTAAGCATCATACAAGACAATTGATAAATCATTTTCTTAAGAGTTGGGGAATTTTTGGCAAACCTTACAACTCTTTCCTCTACCCCAGTCTTTTGCACCAAATTTGTTTTATGTGATTGAAAACATGTGAGCCGTGAAGTCCAATGTAGACCAGGCATGAATAATTGTATTCCTGTGTAGCTAAGGAAACTAAAGTTTACCATACATGTTCTGTTTTTCAAAAATAGAAACCAAAATGTATCATCTTTGCTTTCATTGAAGTATCAGAGAAGGAAAACTTTCATAGTCTGTGCACAAAACCCTGCTCTGGTGTTTGCTATTTTTGACATGTTGGACAAACTACCTGTGAATCAGTTTTATTATCTGTAAAATGGGGATAATGAATAATCTCCTGCCAACTTAAATAGCTTTTATTACAATAAAATGAGTGGTGAGCACGAAAGAGCATTCGGTCTGTAAGATGTTCTTCCAGGAATTCGAGAATCCTAGGAAAATGAGAGTATTTCTGGTAATGGAGCTTTTGATATTTTGAGGAAAGATATTTTAAGATGCATGAGTAAAGAACCCATTCTGTCCTCATATTCCACCATGAATTCTCTTTCTGCATTGACACTTTGCCTGAAGATTAATAAACGAGAGAAGTGAGTATTTACGGCACCTGTCCCATTACAGGAGCAGAAGCAAGCAGTGAGGGTTAGGGACACGCTCCCGAGTGCATGGCCTAATGACTATTATTGGTTCTCAGTGACAAGGCAGAGGCAGAAATGAAAATGGAAAGTGTTTAGACAGTTCTATAGCAATTTGACACTGCATCCTATAAAGATATTAATCTACATCAAATTTAAAGTTAGCAAAGAAAAGTAAAACAGAAACAAACTTGGTATGGGCGGCATCTGTGGCTCAAAGAAGTAGGGTGTTGGCCCCATACACCAGAGGTGGCAGGTTCAAACCCAGCC
The DNA here is from genome assembly GCA_963574355.1 of Loris lydekkerianus. Lineage (NCBI taxonomy): Eukaryota > Metazoa > Chordata > Mammalia > Primates > Lorisidae > Loris > Loris lydekkerianus. Next base: position 3,137 of record CAUYPK010123326.1, on the reverse strand, counting down.
CTGGCCAAAAACTGGAAGGAAAAAAAAAAAAAAAGAAAAAAAAAAAAGAAACAAACAAACTTGGTTCTTGATCACAGATAATTTGGTAAGCACTAGTGTCAAAAAGGAGAACAATATATCAAAATATAATAATAGCTGTATTAAAACCCACTAGAAGACAACAAAATAATAAAAAATTACACGTATTTTTTAATGAATATGGCTATTTTATATAAATAGAAATATTAAATTGAAATATATAGGAAAAGACTGTAGTATGATATAAAGGATGTTCTGATTAAAATGAACACTCAGAGGGTAATTACAAATCTGAGTAGAAAAATATTACAATGCCAAGAAATAGCCTGGCAAAGGTTATGAAGTGATTCATCTCACAAAAGGAAGCAGGATTTATTAATGTAAATAGCTTTGCTATTAAGAGTTATATTGAAGGACGGTTGCACATTTTTAAATAGCAAAAACTGAAATAGTGTGATAAAGTTGAAGTAACATGTGTACACTTTTGAAAGTCTTGGCATTTTCAGCTCAAAGGCTTTTTAATAAACTTAAAAAAAAATTTAAAAGATTGATTTGTCTACTGCTTAATTCCAATATACACCTCCCACTGAGCAGTGAGGGAAGAATTTAGAGTCACTGTAATTTTTTTTTTTTAGTGTTTCTACTATTAAGAAGTTTTCATTAAGCTTTACTCTGTAAAAATCTTACTAAAATTTTATTTTAATCATAAATTTTATTATCCTATCAAATATGCTATTTTGAATTTTATTTTCATCTTTAAACCTAAAGATACACACACATTCTATTTGTCATGCTAAATAAGTTACTAGTGAGATTGTGAAATGAGCAATACAGTTGAAAGAATTTTGCATATAAGGAAGCTTGAAAGAATTAATAACTTTTAATTCCAAGAAAACTAATTTTATGGAAATAATAGATAATCACAAAAAAAAAAGCACAAAATGATTATTTGGTGTATAAATATCTTCCTTGTTTTCTAAATCACCCATGATTACCTTCTCCAAGCAAAACTCTATTATATACTTCAAGATCTGTTTCAAATGCTATCTCTCCATTCTTGAGATACTTTACTAAAAAGAATATGATCCAGCTCCATCCAGGTAAACACACAAGAGGTAAAGTCTCCATCTTTTTAATGAATTGTGGTATACATATACCACAATTTGTTAATCCATTCATGGGTTGATGGGCACTTGGGCTGTTTTCGTGACTTGGCAATTATGAATTGGGCTACAATAAACATTCTTGTGCAAATGTCTTTCTTGTAAAGTTATTTCTGGTCATCTGGATATATACCTAGTAGAGGCATTGCAGGATTAAATGACAGGTTTACTTTTAGTTCCCTAAGTGTTCTCCAAACTTCTTTCCAGAAGAGATGCATTAGTTTGCATTCCCACCTGCAGTGCAGAAGTGTTCCCTTCTCTCAATCTAAAACTAAACACTGGTAGCTGGATCTATTCCTTTATCCTATTGATGAATATATAAGCAAATAAAAATACCTTCCAGTAGTAGAGACAAATGAAAATAATTAAATTTTGATTGAAATTCAGGTAAACCAAATGGGTATAATGTTCTCCAATTTGAAGTTAAGATAAAAGTATAGCAATATTTGCTTTTATGCACTCATGCCACCTTTCAGAAACTACTTCTTTTAATTTATAATTCTTCACAAACCATTTCTTTTATAGTTCTCACTAGAATTATGATGAATATTGATGGTAAACTCACACTGGTTTGTACACTTTGGAGTCTTTTTGAAACTGGATATTTGTCTTTCTCCACTTGTCTAATATCCCCAGCTATGCTTTGTTCTCCAAAAACGCTTTTAGATATTAGTAATATGTAATATGTTCAACAGCGTAGTCTTGGAAAGTAATTATTTGAATGCTCATCCTGTAGTTAGGCAGTTTCTCATTTATTTTGAGATTCAATTTGTTTTTAGCCATCTTTTTACACCCTTTCCCCTTGCTGGAGAAACCCAGGAAAGTGGAATTAGGATTGATTTCTCTGTTGTTTTAACATTACAGTCAGTAGTGTCTCTGGCAGAAATTATGTTTGGTCTGATATGGTTTATGATAGCTAGTATTCAGGGGAAGATTAATGTGCATATTCATATACACTAAATCATTTAATACTCAACAACAAAAAAATGCTACCTCTTAAATTCTTAGGACAGCTGAGTGGCCATACTTTGCATGTTCTGCTGCTACGTTTAACAAAAGCCCTATTTTTTAAGTGTTTCTGAATATATATTTTCCTACTTCTAGACCCTTCAATGGAGTTACTTAATTTCTTTCTTTTCTTGTCTCTTTTCTTCTATCCCTTTTTTTCTTTTCTGTTCTCTTTTGTTTTCTTTTTGTTTCCTTACTTCTCTATTCTTTTTCTTCCCTTCCCTTCTTTTTTCCCCCTCTTTCCCATCTTCCTTCCTTCTTTTTCTTCCTTCTTTTGTTTCTTTAAATGCCCAGTCGCTATCACCTCACTATGACTCAAATAGTAGTCCAGTCCCTTAAAATATTTCCAATAAATTGTTATTCGAAGAAGGCTAATATCTGCCTCATTGGAATCCCTGAAAATGATGAAGTGGCTTTGCAAGGCACAGAGGCTCTTCTCCATAAAATTATGAAAGAGAATTTTCCAGACATGCCAAGAGATTCTGAAATTCAGATATCAGACAGTTTCAGAACCCCAGCATGACTCAATTCGAATAAGACATCCCCAAGGCATATCATAATTAACTTCACTAAAGTTAATATAAAGGAGAAAATTCTGAAAGCAGCCAGACATAAGAAATCCATTACCTACAAAGGGAAAAATATTGGAATGACTGCAGATCTCTCTACTGAAATTTTTTAAGCAAGAAGAGGGTGGTCATCGACTTAATCTCCTAACGCAAAACAACTTTCAACCCCGGATCCTGTATCCAGCTAACCCGAGTTACATTTATGATGGAGAAATTAAATACTTTAATGACATTCATATGTTGAAGAAATTTTCCATAACCAAACCAGCTCTTCAGGATATTCTCAGACCTATCCTCCATAATGATCAGCCCAATCCTATACCACAAAAGTAAACTCACTCAGAAACTTTTGATCTAACTCCAACTTCCACAGTGGCAA
>CAUYPK010123324.1:0-17939 GCA_963574355.1 Loris lydekkerianus | reverse complement strand
ATCTACAAACACATGAAAAAAAGCTCATCATCCTTAATCATCAGAGAAATGCAAATCAAAACTACTCTGAGATATCACCTAACCCCAGTAAGAGTAGCCCACATAACAAAATCCCAAAACCAGAAATGTTGGCGTGGATGTGGAGAAAAGGTCACACTTCTACACTGCTGGTGGGAATGCCCACTAATACGTTCCTTCTGGAAGGATGTTGGGAGAATACTTAGAGATCTAAAAATAGACCTGCCATTCAATCCTATAATTCCTTTACTAGGTTTATACCCAGAAGACCAAAAGTCACAATATAACAAAGACATCTGTACCAGAATGTTTATTGCAGCCCAATTTATAATAGCTAAGTCATGGAAGAAGCCCAAGTGTCCATCGACCCACGAATGGACTAGCAAACTGTGGTACATGTATACCATGGAACACTATGCAGCCTTAAAGAAAGATGGAGACTTTACCTCTTTCATGTTTACATGGATGGAGCTGGAACATATTCTTCTTAGCAAAGTATCTCAGGAATGGTAGGAAAAGTATCCAATGTACTCAGTCCTACAATGAAGCTAAATTATACCTTCCACATGAAGGCTATAACCCAACTATCCCACAAGATTATGGGGAAAAGGCCAAGGAATGGGAAGGGGGGGGGAGGTTTTGGTGGAGGGAAGGTAATGGGTGGGGCCACATCTATGGTGCATGTTAGAATGGGTGCAGGTGATTGCACTAATGTACACAGCTATGATTTATTTTAACAATAAAAAAAGAAAGAAAACCCTGTTTATGTATTTATTTTGCTTTATGTTGCCTGGGAAATAGGTGAACTTCCTGGATATGAGATGCTAATCACCACACGAATACAAGTGTATAAGATAGACACTGGAAGCCTCTTCATTGCTGAAGAGACTGTGTCCTGTGTTCCTGACTTCTTTGCCCTCAAACCCCACAGGGTTGGGAGCCTAAAGCTCTCCTTAGACTGCTTAATAGACACAACTTCAGCTTTCTCAACCATGAGTCTTGATTATGCAATCGCTTTCCCAGCAAAACGTGTGTGGCTCAGTCCTGGCCTCCGAAAACTATTTAAAATCACTCCCTCAGTCAAGTTCTCCCAATGTAACTCAACCAAGTGCTCATGTCAAAAAAAAAAAAAAAATCCCACAGGGCAGGCCTTTGGTAGCTGCAAATTGTCCTGGCTGCAGCTGCAGTTACACCAGCTGGCCTCTACCTGAATGCAAATACTTGCCTCTTCTTCACTGCTTTTGTACTCATCTTGGATTCCTGAAGTGGCCCCAAAGTGATGTTTCTGGACAGATCCCACAAGCCAGAGGTGCCTAGAGTCTTTTCTCCCCATTATCACTATGCATGGCTGTAAAGACACTGGCACTAGTCATCCATCTTGCTTCTCCCCCATTACAGTTTAATTTTGAAGAAACTCTGTTTTGTTTCATTGGTTTCCCATTTTTCCTTTTTTTTTTTTTTTTTTTTTGCAGTTTTTGGCCAGAGCTGGGTTTGAACCCACCACCTCTGGTATACAGGGGCCAGCGCCCTACTCCTTTGAGCCATAGGTACCACCCTATTTTATTGGTTTTCTACATTGTTCTTCTCTTTTCAGTTTCATTAATTTATGCTTTGACTATACTATTTTCTTTTATGTGTTTACTTATGGATTTATTTTATTGTGTTTATAGTTTTCTTGAAGTATAATCTTAAGTTATTTGACACTATTTCCCTTTTCTAATATAAGCAGTTAGTACTATAAATTTATTTCTTAATACTACTTTATTTGGGTTCTGTACATTTTGATACATTTTTTTCATTCATGTTTATGTACTTTTTATATTTTCTTTATGACCTATGGATTATTTAGATTATTTATACAAATGTTTAAGAATTGTCCTGTCATCTTTCTCCTATTGATTTCTAGTTTCCATCATGATCAAAGAAAATAAATACAATTTTATTTCTATAAAATTCCTTATAGTTTGTTTTATGGCCCAGGTAGTTTATCTTTGGGAATTTTCTGTGATTAATTGAAATAAAATGTTTATTTTTCTATTGTTGAGTGAAGTGCTTTATGCTTGTCAATTAAATTATATTGGTAGAGTCAGTGACTATCATGAAATCTTGAAGGTGCTATTGGCCAGCATTGCCACCATGTCAAAGGGATTGACTGAGAATAAATCCAAATAGAAGAAGAAACTTATATTACAGAGTGTGAAAGCTATAATCTTAATGATATTACCTGAGTTTCTGAATCCAAACCTACTTAGTCTGTTTAGTCAAATTGGTCAATATATCCTTATCCTCTTATTCCTCCATAAATTTTAATGAATTTCTGTCATATAAAGCAAAATAATTCTATTTATTATGAATTCTGTGAACTAAAACCCTTTTTATTCCCATCTTTCTATGGCCAGAGAACAGATTTGAAACAGTAAGTATAACAGAGCTAGAACAAAGAGGGAAAAAACACAAACATTTAACTGGAAGAATATTTCAGTTAATTCTAGGAAAGTTAGAGATTTGTTTATGTATTATTCTGAGCATTAACTGGGGCAACAAGAACTAACAAAGACTATAATCAGTGTCAGAGGCCAGGAGAGTTTACAGGAAAATCTCAGAAATAGAGGGAATTAGGGGAAAAGTGGAAACATTAGGAAATCCAGGAGAAATGACTTGGTCCAAAAATGTGCTTGATTCTGATAATAAGATAAATTCTTTCTATTCTGAGGTGTAGTTGTATGTCAGCTTTCTCATCTGCAAAATTGGATTAATATGTAGTTCTAAGGATTGTCTATGAAATGTTCACACATGGAAATGGATGGAACCATCAATTTCATTGTCTTCTTTATTCATTGTCTAGCTCTTTAAGCTCAGTGAAAGCTGGTTTCTGGGCTGCACACAGCCAACCTTTACGTTGTCTCTGCCCTCATGATTGATTATCTCTGTGTGATTGGTGATGCTTTCACATGTATTCATACTTTACATATTTTGTTTTTTCTCTTGAAGCAGCTAGGAAAGTGTCAATCACTATTCATCCTGAACTACAGAGGAACAGAACATTAGATTAAATTAGTTGACATATTTCTGAGTCCACAGTCTCCACTGGCTAGGGTGGTATTAATATAAATAATGAAAATGTGAGGAATACAGATGTTTAATTCAACTCTCAACACAACAATCAAGAGCAAGTTTTGGGGGCACAGATGTTGTTTAGCAAGAGAAATGTTAGAGTTGTTCCAGAACCCAGTGCTTTTTCTACACAAGCTTTTTATTTTTGTCATTCAGTTTCAGCTGACAGAACTATCCCTGGATATGGTCTATTATCTCTCCTTTTACTGTGGAATTTCTGATCATGAACTAGTGTCAGAAGAAAACTATTTAGGTCAGTTTGTAATATACGTGTAATATATATGTCATTTTAATTCACTCATTTATTGGCAAGAAACTTGAGCACTTAATAAATTCTTCAGTCCCCTGTCTTTCATTAACTCTACATGTGATGTTAGGCCCATCACTCCTTATTCTCTGGGTTTTAGTGATCCAACTTGTGAAAGAAGAGAAATATTAAGGTTTTGTTTTCTTTTTATTTTATTTAAGGATCTTCTGTGATTCTGATTCATTGGAGTAAATATATTTGGGTACTAGTTTTAGCTATCTTTCTAGGTGTTTGGTGTGTTTTTTAAGAAAAAAATATGATTAGGTGACTGCAAGTATTTTTTTGGAGAATTCCCACTCACAATGATAATAGATTTAACGTCTTTTGAGAAAAGTGAGTCAGAGAAATAGAGCATGAAACTTTGTTTTTTAATATGATAACATAGAGAGAAAGGGTTTTAGTTCATATAATTAGTTCTTCAGAGCATGCTCTTTAATATTAGTAATTATTATGGATATTTTTTGAGAGCATCTACATTGTAGGAGTTACTAAAGTAGGCAAGAAATATCAATGATATGGACAATGGCCAACTATTCAGGTGGATATTCCTAGTCTATAAGACAAGACGTATGGATGTTAAATCAGCACTGTTCCAAATTTTTGGTATAAACTGGGAGAAGTATTTTACTCTCTTGGCTCAATATATAAGTGTGGGGAGGGGAAATATAGTCCTTGAAATACTTCCTTGTCCTCAGCTTCTGCAGGCTTCTTGCTATCTGTGATCTACAAATTTCCTTTTTCTGTTCATATTTTCTATTTCTTTAGTAAACAAACAGAAAAAAATGCTCTACCTCTGCCTTCCTGTTTGAAGCATAAAACTCTCTCACTAAAGTTATTGACTAATTTATTTTTGTAAATATAAGTACTTATTTTTTTCATCATTATTAAGCATATATTATGTATAGGATTGCTGCCTGCTGAGCCAAATATATGCAACCCAGGAAAAGGGTCAGCAGTGAGGAGAAATAATTGAATAGAACAAAAATAATGTTCTGGAAACATTTAAAATTTTGGTATTATATGACAACCTGTGTCTTGTTGGGTGAAGAGAACACATTTTTTGACATTATCTTGCCTCTCAGGAACAATGCTGTACTTCTGTTGCTAGTAATATTAAAATTTTTCAAGGATGCCAGTGCAATGATTTGAATTGCTGCTATTGCTGCCCATTGTGGATTCTTATAGGTTTGTACCCAGACTATCTCTATTCTGTTAGAGCCAAATGTAACTGTTATTATTTGGGAAAGGGACTAAAGGCAGAGAACCTAGTGTATATCCACTTAGGCTGAGAGAAGTAAATAGATAATTGTAAAGAGTGAACACTTCCAACATCTCTTATATACTATGCTTATCAACCCAGTAGGAGAACAAAGAAGGCTTGCACAGTAGCCATGAAGGGATTTGTAAATGAAGCTCAATAGTTTACTACAAAGATAAAAAGAGATATGAGAGGAGCAAAGGAGGCAAATAATTAGAGAAACAAAGGACCAGAGAATAGTTGGAAGAAAATTAGAAGAAGAAAGTGAAAAAAAGAAAAGAGGAAGAGAGTAGAGTGCATATTGAGAAGTGGCAAGACTCCCACAGCCTGGGAGATGTGTTCAAAAAATGATTGGCAAACTGTTTTTTCTCCCTTCCTAAAAACAATAGTTCTTTCTCCTCGTTTCCTCTGCCAGAGGTCACGTAGCTTCTGTATATCTTTTGCCTAAAATCACATAGCCTTCTCTCCCTAAAGTTAATGTTTATGCCATGTACTATTACTTTCCCTCAACTTTGTAAGATGAAAATATTCCCACTCACTTACCTTGTTGATTTGCAACATTTTTAGTATAGCAACTTAGTTTAGGTACTATATAAATAAAGCTGTTCACGCAGTTTGGTTCTGGCTGCAACAACTAGCTGTGCCAGAACTCCCTACAACATCACTTTTATCTCTAGTATGATCTTTGTCTCTTGTGTCTTATTTTCTCATTCCATACCATTCCTACTCTTAGGAATGGTTTGTTTACTCTTCATGCTGGCTGACAAAAGAAGAGGATATAAGAAAATAGAAGCAGAAGAGGAGAAGATAAAGAAGTAAAAGAGGCCAAAAGAGGTATAAAGTTGAGAAAAAACATTAGAGAAGTAGACAGAGAAGGAAATGGAGGATAAAGAGAAATCAAGAAAGAAACAGAGAGACAAAATGCGATTGTGAATAAAGGAAGAAAATAAAGAGACAGAGTGAGAGTGAGAACAAGAGTGAGAGTGAAACCGTGAAGAAAAGAGAGGAAACAGTGAAGATGTAGAGTCATAGAAATAAAGGGGCAGAGAGAAATGCGTGATAAAAGATGAAATTGGAGGAAGGTAATAGAAGAAAGAGAGAGGAAAAAAAAAACAGAGAAACATGATGTTGGTTTTAGGTTAAGAGAATGTTTCAGAGAGAAACATGAAGAAATGCAAAAGGAGACATGGAGAGATAAAGAAATATAAACAGAAGCATGAGAGAGAGAGAGAAGTACATATAGTAACTGGCAAAAGAGAGTGATAAACAAACCCATGTAGAAGAATGTACAGAAAGAAAGCTATACTTAGAGGCACATAAACATAGATGTGAAGACACTTAAAAGAGGTATGGAAAGAAACAGACGTGACTAACAAAAACAATGGCATACAGACATGGAGATACTCAGAGATAGAAAGAGACTGAAAATATACTCCAGAGAAAAATAGACAAGAAGACTCATACTGAAAGAGAGCCAAAAGTTAGAGAAATGGCAAAAAGGCAAAGAGATTCTCAATGAAAGAAAAAATAAAATAAAAGTAGAAAAGAGGGGAAAGTCAAAATATTTAAGAAAAGTGAGGAACAAGTAGAAGAATGGATATGTCATGAGGAACAAGTAGAAGAGGGAGTATGTCACATGCCGAGTCTCTCATCTCCCCATCCATCTTGCCAGGGCCTGGTGGAAAGAATGAATGCAACACAACGCCTATTAACTCCTGGGCATCTTTTAGTGTTTTGTTCTGTGTGAGTGTGTGCACATGGACATGCATGCACACTTGTGTACATGTGTTTGGGCACCAGCATACTTTTTAAGGGAAATTAGAAACATTTTTTTGAAGGAGGGGCAAGATGGCCAGCTGCAGACAGCTTTTGACAGAAGCTCCTGTCCAGAGGGAAGGACTATGACCATAAAGTACATAACAATGCTGAAGACTGGGAGCCAAGCTGAGAGAGAAGAGTGATAAATGCACGTCACCTCTGCTGAGTGATAACTGCACATCACCTCTGCTGCGACTACAAGAAAGCAAATTTCAGGAGCGAAACTCATCCGAAAGAAAAATAGTGTCCGTCCTCCCCCCACAAGAGAATTTTATTTTGCTCACTGTGGGTATTCTACAGATGAGCAGTGAACTGAGGACCTCTTATCCTACCCCATGGGAGAGAGTTTCTGGAATCAGGAACTACATCTCCAGAGAGACCATCTGCTGTAACCATGAACACTCTCTTGCCAAGCATGAAAGTTGAACTAACATTTTACCTGTCATTTTGAACTTCCATTATACCCTTCACCCCTTGCCTGAAGGTACAGAGGCCTGATGCCTGCAGAAACTAGAATGACTGTGGTTCATTGTCAGGACCAGGCACTGCAAGGGCCATGGTAGAAAAGCTGCACTGTAATGATAAGAACAGTGGCAGTGGAGACAGACAAAGGTGGGTAGGCTGTCAGGATTGGCTCTGTGAAAGCACAAACCAGCTTCAGGAGGAAGCCTGTGAGCCATGCATCCTGAGCTCTGCCCTGCCAGAGCCTCTGTGTGCCCCACATCCACCCTGCCAGAGCCTCTGCGCACCCCACACCTTACCCTGCCAGAATCTCCACCTGCCCAGCACTCCAAACTGCCAGAGCCACTCAACATGCACTCTGCCCTGCCAAGGCCTCCATGTGTCCCACAGATCCCCCTGCTACAGCTTCCCCACACCCATCACTGCCAAAGGCTCCATAGCCTGTGCCCAGCTCTGCTGGAGCCACCACTTCAGCTGTTTCTCTGGCCACAGGTGCTGCCTAGGAGCAGGCACAGGGACACCTACCATGAAGATTCAGCAACAGTAGAATGATCCTGCTTGGGTCTAATCTTGGAGACACACCTCCTCAACTTTGAGGACTACTAGAGGAAGCCAGACCTTGCCCTGTAAAAATTCCAGTGCTGCGGAGAGGCAGGGGCAAAGGCGTGGTGGCTGAGGGAGAAAATTATTTGCTGACTTGTTATCCTCAGGTTTGTACTAAGCTCAGGTGGAAAACTCCCCAGTTGCCATTGAGTACTTGAGGCAGCCAGGATTTAGCTCCTCCAGCAGACTGGTGGAAGAGGGTGGTGGCCAGGCTGAGGGAGCATTGCCTTTCCTTCAACTCTGGCAGGTGCAAAGCCCTGGCATATCTGCTTATTGGAGGGAACAGGACCACAGCCCTGTGGGGTTACCAGTACTTGGCATGAAAGAGAGGCAAGGAGGGGAAAGAGACACCAGTCCCCCTGGTCCAACTGTGTTACTGAGTTCTGACTCCACAGACCACCAGAGTGAGCCACACTTGAGCAACTAGTAGACCACTACTGTCTAGTTGGTGGAGACATTTTGAACTCTCCCACTTAAGAGGTAGTACTGACTGGGTCAATTGGTTTGGAACTTCTGACATAGGCCAATCAACCAAGGACACGCCACGGTGGTACCCTGGTACTGCTGTAGCAGGAAGGGTTGATTTTCTTCTACCTGTTTTTGCCCATGGGAGGGTGTGGGTCTTAGTTGCTTGTATTTCTCCACAGCTGAGAACCCAACCCAGACTTGCTGATCTACTAGGATCAGACAAAGATTAGCTGAATATAAGACAGAGCCACTTAACCACACAATGCCATGCAGGTCCCAGAGTCTAAGACAGTGATACTGAACAGGTCCTTTGCAAAGCAGTAAGGGGAAAAGCTACAATCACCAGTCCCAGATCCTTGGCAAAGGGCTAGTTAACCACGACTCCAGGAACTCCAAATCCAATTTCACCTTACCTTATCTAGATAAACGGTGAAAAATAATCATGTGGCCTAATCAGTGGAAAAACTCTGGCAACATGGATAACCAGAGTAGATCAACTCCCCCAAGGACTGACAAGGCACACACACCAAATGGTGCCAAGCTTAAGCTAATGGCTGAGATGTCAGAAATTGAGTTCAGAATTAGGATGGCAAATATGATTAACAGAACAGAAGTGAAGTTGGAATTAGAAATTCTAAGAATAATTCAAAATTTGTCTCAAGAATTCAATGAATTCAAAGGCAAAATCACCAAAGATTTTGACACATTGAGAAAAGAATTTGAAGCCCTCCAAGATCTGAGATATATGGTAGAATATCTCAGTAACAGAATGGAGCAGGCAAAAAAAAAAAAAAAAAAAAAAAAAAAAAAAAAAAAATATATATATATATATATATATATATATATATATATATATATAGCCTCTTTGTGATTTTCAAATACACAATATATTATTGTTAACTGTAGTCACCATGACATACAATAGACCTCTCTAAATTATTCCTCCTGTTTAACTGAAATTTTGTGTCCTTTGACCAACATCACCCACTCCCCCAGCCTGCAGCCTTTGGTAGCCACCATTTTACTGTGTTTCCTATGTTGGAGTTTTTCACACTCCACATAAGCGTGGAGTCATGTGCTGTTTCTCTTTCTGCTCCTGGCTTCTTTCACTTATTAGAATGTGTCTGGGTACATCGGTGTCATTACAAATGACAGAATTTTCCTCTTTGTCAGAGCTGAATAGTCTTCTCCTGTCTATCCACCACATATTCTTTATCCACTCCTGTGTTGTTGAATATTTAGGTTGATTCCAGAACTTGACTGTTGTGAGTAATGTAGCAATGAACATGTAGGGCAAATATGACTTACTGATTTTGTTTCCTTTTGATGTATACCCAACAGTGGTATCACTGCATCATGCAGGAGTTCTATTTATAATTTATTGAGGAACTTCCATACTATTTTCCATAATGGCTATACTAATTTACATTAGTACAGTGTGCAAGGGAATCCATTCCTTTACATTCTCACCAGCACTTGTTATCTTTTATCTTTTAGATAGTAGCCATTCTAACAGATGTAAGGTAATATCTTATGGTGATTTTAATTTGCATTTCCCTGATGATTAGTGAAGTTGAGTATTTGTTCATATACTTGTTGGCTATTCATAAATCTTCTTTTGAAAAATGTCCATTCATGTTCTTTGCCTATTTTAGTTATTTATTTATTTTTTGAGACAGAGTCTCACTTTGTCACCCTCAGTAGAGTGCCGTGGCATCATAGGTCACAGCAACCTCACACTTTTGGGCTTAAGTGATTTTATTGCCTCAGCCTCCCAAGTAGCTGGGACTACAGGTGCCCACCACAATGCCAGGCTAGGTGTAGAGATGAGATCTCCTTCTGGCTCAGGCTGGTCTTGAACTTGTGAGCTACAGCAATCCACTTGCCTTGGCCCCCCAGAGTGCTGGAATTATAGGGATAAGCCACCTCATGGCCCACTTTGCCCAGTTTTTAATGGGATTATTTGTTTTCTTACTACTGAGTAGTTTGTATTCCGTCTGTATTTTGGATATTAACACTTTGTCAGATGTAGGCTTTTCAAGAATGTTCTCCCACTCCATAGGCTGTATTTTCAATCTGTTGATTGTTTTTCCTTGCTGGGCAGAAGCTTTTTAGTTTGGTGTAATCCCATTTGTCTATTTTTGCTTTTGTTGCCTGTGCTTTGGGGTCACATTAAAATTTTTTTTCCCAGACCAATGTCATGGAATTTTCCCCTAAGTTTTCCCCTAGTAGAACCACAGTTTTAGGTCTTATGTTTGAGTTGATTTTTATATATGGTGTGAGATGAGGGTCTAATTTCATTTTTCTGCACATACATATCCTATTTTTCTAACACTGGTGAAGAGACTGTACTTTCCTCACTGTGTGTTCTTGGCATCTTTATTGAAGATCAATTGATTATAAATGGGTGGATTAAGTTCCGGGCTGTCTATTCTGTTTCATCCATCTATGTGTCTGTTTTTGTGCCAGTACCAGGATGTTTTGATGACTATAGCTTTGTAGTAGATTTTCAAATCAAGTAATATTGATGCCTCAATTTTGTTCTTTCTGTTTGAGATCACTTTGGCTGTTTAGGTTCTTTTGTGGTTCTATATAAATTTTAGGATTATTTTTCTATTTCTGTGAAACATGTCTTTGGAATTCTGATAGAGACTATGTTGAATCTGTCGACGGTTTTGAGTAATATGAACATTTAAACAATATTAACTCTTCTAATCTATGAGAATGGATTTTTAAAAATGTATTTGTGTCTTCTTCAATCTTTTCCATCTGTGTTTTATAGTCTTCAGTGTACAAATAGAAATACTTAAAACCAGTAAGACACATTTTTATGGTTTAGAGGAAAACTCTTGCCTCATCTTAGTCACAGAATTAGAAACTCAATTTTGTTATGACAAAGCACAGAATAGATTTTATTTATTTATATTTTGTGATGACTAGTAGGTCTATATTCTCAGTTTGACTACTGACAAACACTGCTGACAAACACAGTACAGATTTTACTTACATCTTATGATAACTAGCCTGTGCATATTCTCAATTCCACCATGTATGAGACTGAAAAAAAAAAGTAGTTGTAAATATTGTACTTTGGTTTCTCAAAAGTACTTGCAAAAAATAACTTCCTGTTTCCGGGACCATTCCTGCTCAAAGTAAGACAAAGCAAATGAACAAACCACATAAATGAACGCAACTTAAGGGCGACTCCCGGAGCTCCTTCCTTTCCTTCTTTTAATATATGTCAATTATGGTTTTGTTTTTTCTTTCTAAATAGCTGAGCCATCCTTAAGCATTTTTCTTTCATTTCTCTCTGTGAAATTGCTTTGAGGAATATCCACACATGGCTCTCTGGTCTCTCACTTCAACCTTCCCTTCAAGAAAAGATCAGTCTGCTTAACCCATCCCGAGCAGAGAGGCATTCAGGAATAAATGAGATGACAGATGTTCATGCTTTTTACTAAATGAGCAAAACAATATCCAATCCACCCTTCGTCCTCAGAGGGGTAGGAGACGAGGCAGGTGGCACAGCGTGGCCCAGCATGGCGGCGGGTCCTTCCACTCTGGCCTCCCACTCTTTGGTTCTCTGCTTTGTGCACCTGAGAGATGGGGAGCCAGGCAGTCTCGGCATCACTGGTGTAGGACAATAGTCCACTATTTTGGGTATTTTTGCACTTTACCCCTTCTTTGGAGAACAAAAAATGTGAGAGAACTGTGCATTTTCCAATTTGAAAGACTGGATTTGAGAGTCTTTCCTCTCAGTGGTGTTGATTTTGGCTCTATCAAAATAGCTAGGGATTAACAGGAAGACCTGGCCCCTTTTCACCAAGACGGTGATTTTTATGTCTTAATAGTCCATCTTTGGAAAGCAGGTCTACAAAGTGATCACGGGAGTTACCCACAGACGGGACAATGAACGGTGAGGGTCTGGAGGCTCCAACGACCAGGGCGAGCAGGTCTAGCAGAGTCACAGGTGACATAAGTGGTGGTCCAGCTAAGTCGATGACAGAACGGCCAACCTCTAACTGGGTGTCTGGTTGTATTAAAAATGTCCACCAATTATTTTGACACTCACATTATAAAGATGCGGAGTCCATATTTCCTCCCCTTGAACCTGAGCAGTCTTGGAGCTGCCTAACGACCAATGTAGCAAAAGTGATGCCGTGTGACTTCCAAGCATAGGTTGGAAAAGGCCATGGGCTTCTGATGGGTTCTCACCAGACACTTCCTTATGGAGCCTCAGCTGCCATGTGCTGAAGTCCACCTACCCTGAAGTCAGCACGTGGAGAGGCCTCCTAGAAAGAGAGAAACATCCAAGGAGCTGTAGCTGTTCTAGCCTGCAACTGTTTGAGTCTTTCCAGCCCAGGTAAGGCGTCAGACATGAGTGTATGAGCCTTAAGGATAACCCCAGTCCTAGCTGCCTGACCTCAACTGTCCAGAGACCCCAAGTGAGAACTGCACAGCTGAGCACATTCAGCCAAAATCAAAGAGAAAAAGAAATGATTCATGTTTTAGGTTATGTTTGGGGGTGACTTGTTATACAGAAATAGATATAGAACAAGGCAGAATTCATTGCAGAATACATTGGAAGAAGGATGTTTATAAATTAAAATTCTCTCATGAAAATTCTGTGAAAATATAATTTGATGCACTGCTATTAACATGGACAGTGGCCTTGTGAGGAAATTAGTCAAAAATGTTCTCGGTCCAGCAGGTGCCTATTTTGGCTGTGCACCGGTGTAAAAAGCAACGGAATGAAGCTCATTTCTCTTTGCCTGGGGTGGTCTAGGAAAGAACAGGACCATGTTATGTAAGGGGAAGTCTGCTGAGAACAATTTTTCTCCTTGATCAATGAAGCTTAGGAGGAGGAAGACGTCCCTTCCAGCCTGTCGTGCTTGGGTGGAGGGCTGGTGCCTGGCATCCTGCTTCCATCCATGGGATGACAGAAACCAGTTCATGACATGGCAAAGGCGAGAGATGGGAGACCAGTAGCCCCATTCATCTTCCTTCTGAATTAACAAACCTGGAACAGCCAGCCACTGTTACATAAGAAAGATCCTTATCATTTAAATCCCTGTTACTAAAATTTTCTATTACAGCAGGACCTGTATAGTTGATCACCATCTTACAGTGACCACCTCCTTATAATGATGTAATTTTCATAGACCAGACATGCACGTATCAGTACCGGAGGCCTAGTTCCTTATGTTGACCATCTTTGTATGTTGACCAGTTTGTTACTGTCTCTTGGGTGGTCAGGGTACAGAGGACTTGCTGTGTGTGTGGCTAAAAGTGCAACTGATATACTTGATGCAATGTTGCTTTCAAGGAATTAGTTTTTCCTCCCTCCTTCCCCCCGAGATTTGAAATACATTGTGGATTTTTCATGAGTTGATTCAGTTCCAAATATCCCCAAAGAAAGCTGAAAAGTAGCACTTAATAAAAGGAGGAACTATTTTGCTATTTTCTTTTTGTTCTTTAGGAGACTGACTCAGCTTTAGCAAGTAGAAGCAAACTAGTAAATGAGTTTATTTTTGTTCCTTTTGTTTTTGCAAATGTCCTCTTATAGAAAATGATTTGGAGTACCAAAGTGAAGATAAGAAATGCCATGTTAGAGACTTAACTCAGATAATTTTTGCAGTCAAAAGCTGTCAGGAGGTTGGAATGGGGTCCTTCTTTGTCTGATTTTCAAATTCAGCCAGCTGTTATGGGCTGAAATGTGTCCTTCCAAAATTTGTATGGGGAAATTCTAACCCTCAGTACTTCACTCAAAAGGTGAGTATATTTGGAGACAAGGCTTTAAGGAGGTAATTACATTGCCCCCAGGTATCGGGTGGGCTCTAACCCAGTATGACAGGTGTTTGGGGAAGAGAGCATTAGAACATAGAGACGAGAGAGTTAGGGAAACGTCTGCTCACAGAGGGACAGCCCGTGAGGACAAAGTGAGAAAGTGGTCCTGAAAGCCAAGGGCAGGGGCCTCAGAAGACATTAAACTTACTAACTCCTTGATCTTGGACTTCCAGCCTCCAGAATTGTGAGAAAATAAATTTCTGTTGTTTTGCCGCCAGCTTCTGATATTTTGATGTAGCATCCCTAGAAAACTCACACGCCAGTTCTGTGACATTTTTAAGTTGTAGTGTTTTTATGCCTTCGTTTCATTACTCATAACTGGAGATTATATATATATATAACCTGTAGCTTAAGAGACATTTCTTTACAAGTTACAATGCTGTGTTATATCCAGTTCTATTAGGAAGGGAGTTAGACGTGAGCAGGGTGAGTGGTGGATGAGGTTAGGCTCTTCTGGCTATTTAGAACCAGCTTGGGTCAGACTGAACTGAGTTGTTGCAAGAATGAGCTAATTAAGATCTCGAAGGTGTAAGACTTTACAGGTGGTTATCTGGGGGCAGGGGAGAGCTGGTTGTTTTGAGAGGACTAATTAATGCCCCTGGGACTTTCTGATGTGGACAAATAGATCTGAGTGTTTATGGGAACAGCCTGATTAGGACCCTGGGACATTTCTAAGAAGCAGCTGACAACGCTCAAAAGTTGTGTATAAAACCTAGCACCGCGCTCTCCGTGACGCCCATGGTCTAGGAGAAGGCCAGGTTTACTATTCAAGCTGTTGAAACAAACTTTCTCTTTCTTGCTAGAATGTACTTGCTTTTGCTCTGTTCAATTATTTTTAGCAGCTACCTTGAGTCGTCACTGTGCTGCCCTAATATTTTGGCAAGCCAGCTGGGAGCAGCTCCTTTAAACTTGGCTCTTGGCCTGCTCTCACCTGCTTGCTCTGCTCACCTGGTACCGGTAACTGGTAACCATCCTTTGGTACTGGGAACTCAGAATCTGGGAACATGGAGACCTGACCTCTGGTCCTGCCCCTCACCATTCCACTTCTTTTGAAGTAGTACACAATTTTTATTAATAGGCAATCGATTTCATCACATTGGCGGGGTAGGTCAAATAAAGTTTTGAAGATTTTAGTGATATTAAATGACTAGGCTGCCAAATGTGCCCACAGTTCCCACTCTAATCCTGGAAAGAAAAAGATCCTTTCCAAAAGATTGTGGTGAGAGAAGTATTTTTCATGGAAAGAGGTCTTGGAGCCTTTTCTGTGACAATGAACTCTTTGTGAAAGAGAAACAATAAAATTTGAGCGTCACTGATTTTAGACTGCTGATATCCTGAGAGAAAGATGCTAGAGCATTGCTAACACTTTAGGATAAGGACCCACTTAAAGATTTTGTTTTTGCTCAGAGTTCCCAAAACAGTCATTAGATAGCTGCCTAAATAATATGATTCATGATCTGCTGCATTGAGTCATTTTTAAGGTTATTTAGAGGAAAATTTGTTCTCTTTGTATAATAATGCTTGATGCAGTTAGTCTTTTGGCCTAATTCTAAATTCAGTTCTCAAAACAGTTTGTCCCTAAGTAAATTATAATGTTGTTTTCTATTTAATTTCCTAAAAAAAGAAAAATCCAATGGAAATGTCTTTGATAGTATATGTTTATTGTTATAATACTACAATTAATGGAAATATGTACTTATTCCTCTTTTTCCCTCCTGGGATCATTTTGGTGCTATGGAAATTACCCAGGATACTTTTTAATAAAATAAACATAATAGACCAGCAGTCTTATCAAGGTTTTCTCAGGTCTGCCCTGCAAAATTAACCATCAGGAAATATCTTATCTACCAAAATAGAACACTAGTATACACACCAAAATGGTATTTTTTACACCATAGTTCATAGAAAGTTGAATTTTTTGGTGTTTTCTTGCCCAGTTTTCAGTGACATTCTTGGACATGAAAAACTGAACTTATAAAAGAAAACCAATTGTCTTTGACATATTGATATGCAAATTTGAGAAAAGTAGATGAGGGCAACTGTATAAAAACAGGAAGAGGTGAGTGTGATTTTGTTTTGTCACCAAGAATGTAGACAATTTGTCGCAAAACTTGCCTAGTTATAACAAATCAATGACCAATAATTAGAAAAATAAGCACACAAAAATAGAACTGTTTGGAACTGTCTACAGAATTTTAACCCTTGTAAATGAAAAAATAATTTACACACAAAATTGCAATGATCAGAGGCAGTACCAGCTCAGCATAATGACTCATTACAATCTGCCCCAGAAGCTTCAAGGAAATCCTAAAAAGGTGGAATTTAGTGGTTTAAAAATAATTTTTAAAAGAAAACAGTTCTGTGAAAAGATTTATCATTGTGTAAATATCTTATTAAAATGTTACTTGCTTTTGTATAGTGCTATTCTATCAATTCACCTTCTTATTTTTGTCTAGGTTACCAAGACTATAAATGAATATGTGTGTGTGAGAGAATGGGGGAGGGGAGGGAAGAATAGGGGGAGGATTAGACTAAATTATCTCCTGTGTAGTCACTTTGTGTTAGACATTGTCTTTAGTGCTTTGTAATATCTGAGTCTCCAGGATTACATTGCAAGAAGAAATAAACAGCTCCAAATCAGAGAAAAATTTTGATAATTAAATCCTAAATTCACGTTTTAACTAAAAATGTATTATCTGCATGGTCCCAGTATTGTGAGGGATAGGGAAATTTGATCTTTAACTCTTGCTTATCCTGGAATGCCCATTCTTTACTAGCAGCTGGGCACATAACTGCTTGGAATAAGGACTACATTTCCCATCCTCCCTTGCAGTGAGGCATGGCCATGTGACTAAATTCTGGCCAATAGAATGGAAACAGAAGTATTGTGGGATAGCTTGTAAGAACCTGCTTTATGAGTCTATGTTATCTTTAGTTAGATAACCAGATTCTATTGTTTTCGTCACCTCTTTAGAGGGGAATTTTGTACTATGAATTAACACATCTGCTAAATGATTTCTGTATGTTCCAGGACGTTGAAGCATGTCAGCCAGCCGAGTTTTTTCTGTGCTTTTTTTTTTATATGCTGAAAACAATAGAAGAAAGTTGGAGTCAAGCCACTGAATGCAGAAACTGAAGTTAACAGGACATGAAGAAGTAAAGTAGAAGATGTTAGAAATGTACCAGGTAAGATCTGTGTTCATCTTGAGTCACTGAAGAACTGATAAGTGGCTATGGTAGAGCAAGGTAAGCTTATTGTTAGTAGGCAAGAATCCCATTCATTTATAAACTTGGTCTTCAGGATTCTCAAACTCATTGGCCACTTGGAAAGAGCAACTCACATTTTAATAAGTCTTACTGCCTTAGAACATATTTTCTGATACATTGTCTAAATTTCCTCCTTTTCATTCATTACATTACATATTTTGGTAATTTTCCAAACTAGAGCTGACCTATGAACCATCTCTCTCTCTCTCTCTTTTTGTGCTCTTTACATCCTGAGCTAAGGATGCCCTTCTTCCTCAGCTGGCTGACTGACTCCTATAGCACCCTGGCTAAGCCCAAGCATGTCTCTTTCTGAGAGTCCGTGATTTTCAGAAGTTTGCCCTTGCTGTGTGTCCCTGTGTGGACCCTTAGGATGCACTTGTCACTCAGAGCTGTGGCTCAGTTTGCTCCTCCCTCTCCTCTGGATGACAATCTCTGTAAAGTCATGCACTATGCCTTTTATTTCTTTTATTTATTTATTTATTTTTTTATTATAGATAAAAATATGCACCATAGATGTGGCCTGACCCATTACCCTCCCTCCACCTCAACCTCCCCCCTCCCTTCCCCTTCCTTGGTCCTTTCCCCATAGTCCTGTGGTATAGTTGGGTTATAGCCTTCATGTGAAAGCTATAGTTAAGCTTCATAGTAGGGCTGAGTACATTGGATACTTTTTCTTCCATTCCTGGGATACTTTGCTAAGGAGAATATGTTCCAGCTCCACCCATGTAAACATGAAAGAGGTAAAGTCTCCATCTTTCTTCAAGGCTGCATAGTATT